>CAUYQU010042859.1:0-21902 GCA_963574635.1 Cheracebus regulus
GCCGCGCCGGCCGAAACAGCCGCACCGGCCAAAACAGCCGCCCTGGCGACCCGTGGGGCTGTTCCGCCTGGGAATCTCCTGGTCTGGGGGTAATAAAAATCCGTCTGGAAATGCGGCGTCCACTCACCCTCTGCACTTTCAGTGGGAGCTGCAATCCTGAGCTGCTCCTAATCCGCCATCTTCGCTGTTTTCTCTAACTTTCATTTCTGAACAATAATCACCACCTGCTTCTCTTTCACCCAAGACATATAGTTTGTATTTCTCTCTGACAGGTCAAAGTCACCACCCTGTCACTCTAACTAGATCTTTCTTGTACCCAAAATGTATCCTTTTTCTCTGTAACTTGAGAATTCAGGCAGATAATATTATTTAATAAAGCTGCAGCATTTCACAGAAGCATGGAAAGGAATTTAACCTTTGTGGTTATATTTTAGGGCTTGGTTGGGATGCTGTATGACATTACAGTTAGAGCTTGATATATTCTAGGAATTTTAAGTAGCTCTATATTACTAACGAGCAGGAGTGAGGAGTATAATATAAACAAGTTGAAATATTTTTAATAATCCAGATCAAGATACCTGCTGGTACTCCTAAATTTCTAACTTGAAAAAAAAAAGAATAACCATAATACCGTTAACCAAAACTAGGAAAAAAATGAAAAATCTTTGTGATAGTGTGTCATGAGTTCTCCAGAAGCAGATTCTGAGTAAAACATTTAAGTGAAAGTGGTTTGTTGAGGAAGTATTGTCATAGGAGACTGACAAGGAAGTGGGGCAAGTAAATAAGGAAGGTGAAAAAAAGCTCAGTGAGCATGCAGTCTCAGGTACATTTCCTAAATGAGATTTCTGGAATATGAAGCCTTAGAGATATCCTACCTCAAGGCAGGGCAACTAGGCTTCTCTACACCCTTGCTCACAGTCATTGGTAAAAAGCTGTGCAGGTGACTGGGGTGGTAATCTCCGAGGAAGGTCTTATCCTTTCACCTCTGGGTAGAGTGGCTCAAGGATCTGCAAGTGCTGGCCATTGAAAGCCCACCTTTTTGTGAGTGCTGCACAGAAACTGTAAGGGAGAGTTGGTAAGAAATATTGAAAGGAGATCTGGTGTAGTACTGAGATTGTTTGAAGTACTGAATGACAGGTTTATTTTGAGGATACCATGGGAAATCCCAGTTAACATGTTCAATAGATATTTGTAGGTTTGAAGGTCAGGAGGGTGCGCAAAGGCACAGATATTATGAACTATCCATGAGTCATCATCATGAATTTGATGCCATGAATAAGGAAGGTGTTAAGATTGAAAAAAAAAGTAGTTGTGGAACAGATGATATTCAAGGTATGAACAGAAAGTATTGAACCTATTAAGGAGAAGATACAGAAACCAAAGAAGAAAAGCCAGGAGAAGATGCTGTTTCTACAGCCAAGAATGGAGGAGGTCCAGGGGAGGTAGTGGCCAAAAATGGCAATTGCTTCTGAGAATCCGGGCAAGATAAATGAATATTGCCTGTTTGATTTAGCAATCAAGGGAGATTCTTGAAGTGAGGCTAGATTTGTGGGTATGGTGGGAACAAAAACCTAAACACTGTTCATTTTAGAGTGAATAAGTGATGATATGCAATTCTTTTAAGAAGCTTGGCTATGATGGGAAGGTAAAAAATTGGGCGGTGGCTAGGGGAATAGAAGCTATTGTTTAAATGGGACAGACTCTCAAATATGTTTACTGGAAGGAGCCATCATGGAAAGAGATATTAAAGATACAAGATGAAGGGCTGAGGACTGATAAAGCCCCATGAGTGAACAATTAGGAGGGTGTGTGATACGCAGCCCTGGCCTGTCCAGTGCACACAAAGCATGGGACATAGAGCACCTTGAGTCAAAGGAAGGAAGGAAAAAAGAATGAAGGAAGGAAGAAAGGTAGCAACACAGGAAGGAAGGACAGGAATGGGAGCAGATTTGTCTGCAGCTGTACAATAGGAAATTGAGAGAGTTATTGTCTGATGTTCGCTATTTTCCTTGTGAGGCAAGAGGTAAAGATTACTACTGAGAGCACAAACTGATTTACATTTATAACCAGATATTATCAGCTTTCTTCTGAGAGGTGGAAACTTACACTTTTTTATAATCAACATTAGATTTTAAGGAAGTTTAATTAAAATTAAATTTAATTAAAATTTTTGAAATTAAAGTTATTTAGTAGAATATCAACATTTTCTCAAAATAGGCTGTACTCCTAAGTCTACTGTGCATTTTTGTAAGAACTGTGGTGTAGAACTTCATCCAGTGTCTCGACACCTGTCTTTAAACCCAGTGAATTACATGAGAACAAACTGGATAGTTTTGAACAGAAGCATTTGATTTGTGGAGTTTCTGTTAGTTGCTTTTTCTTTTACTGCTTGAATTTGGAGGCAGTAATAATCACTTATTTTTACCTGTGGTTTATATTTTCAGATTACTTTTGAATGTACCATTTCCTTTCAGTCTTGCAGTGATGGGTCAGGTGAGCTTGGCCTGGTGGGAATTTGAATGAGAATACAATAGTAAACCCTAAGCAATGAAAGAGGAGGAAGTGGAAACCAGCCTCTGAATATTAAGGAAGAAATAAAATGCATTTGGAGAAATGATCAGTCATCATTCTGATGACCTCTTAAGGGTGAACCTTAAATTTGTAGTTTAGGGAAATGGAATACAATCAGAAACAGAATGGAGTAACATTATATTAATGAACTGGAAAGTATCTTAGAATATATAGCACTGTGTAGTCAAATATAATTTTGCTGATGAAGAAACATTGCCTGGTATTTAGTAGGTACTCAATAAGTGTTTGTTGTAGGGATAAGTATGTGATTAAAAAATGAAACTTAGTTCTAGATAGTGAAATTATTTTCCTGAATTACAAAACTCTTTGGTAGAAGGATTAGAAACTTTATTTTTCCAATGCTTGACCAATCCTCTTTCCATTAAATTAAGAATTATTTCAAGGGGTTATTATGGAGGAAAATAAAAACTACAAATTGAAAATGCACCAGTGCAATAAACTGCAAAAGTAATAAACTGCATTATCAGGAGTTTATAATGCACTAGTAATGAATTAGCCAGAAACATACTGGGCTGAATCCAAAGAATCTGGGATGTTTTCACCCCTGATATTTCACTCTTGCCAATTTTACTGGTCACAATGAGAAGCCGAGTGTACTTTTTAGAGCAAGGTAGAATTTACCTTCATTGTGCTCTGTGATTTGGTTGTAGAATCTAAGTGCAATGAAGTTTGAGTGTTTTCCCCAAGGCAGCTGAAATAATTAATGTCAAAAGTTGGATTTAAACCTTAATCTCCTGATTACTGTTTCTTGAAAATACTTCCTTCCAAGATTTCACTCTTTCAATATTAAAAAATACATATATATTTTTTTCTTCTCTACCCTCTCCTTTATCTCATCTTAACCCATTTGAATAAAATGAAGCAAAATAAGGGAATAAATAAAGACTTTGTCTTATTTTGTCTATTATATGATTACTGGGATAGATTCTTTAATAATAAATGAGTAATACTTGGAATAATTTCAATTTCCTATAAAAATAAGTAAAACAAATAGTTTCATATCATGGAACATAAAAAAACCCTACAATTGCTAAAGAGAATATATGTGTGTTCTCTCTCTCTTCCCCCTTTCTTCCTCTCTCTCCCTCCCTTTACCTCTGCTATTTCTTTTTTATTCCCTCAGGAGATGCCAACTTTTTTGTACCCTCTGCTATTTATTTATCATTCTATTTCTCAATTCAAACAGTGTTTTATACATTCTCTTCTCAACAATACTTCACCCAAACTTACATATCAAACCACTCCTGGGTTCATCTATAATTGAACATACCATTGTTTCCATTTATTTGTCATTTCTTCACAAATATTTCTTAAAACTTGTAGGCCAATAACTGTACTAATGCTGTGACACACAGATGAAAAAAAGGAGACAATTTTCCTGTTCTTAAAAATGTACATATTGTATCTTGAATTAAATAATAATGCTGGAAATGTAAAATTATGGCTGTGATGAAATGCTATGAACAAAAGTATTATCTTATTTGTGAGAAGATGCATAAAATAGATCATTTTCAGATAGATATAAAGCCAATACAATTGTCCATCAGGCTGCTTATCTGGAAGTCCTCAGAGATGCAGCTCAGCTGCTTGGGGACAAAGGGAACCTTCTGTTTTCCTTCATGGTTATTTTTGTGGCAGAAGGAGGGACCCTTCAGGAAGATGTATCAATCCGTGATGAAGAATAAGAGGACAAGGAGTAAAAGGTTTGGTGACTTCCAGTTTCAGGATTAAAAGAGGGGTCTCTAGTTATCATTCAGGGCAGGAGACAGGTACTTGGGACTATGAATCTTTATCATTTTCCCATGAAAATGTAATTTCACAAATCTGTTTTTCTTTATTAATTAGAGTTAAGGCCTGAAAAAGGAAAGACCTAAAAGTGTAAAGGAAGGAAATAGTAGGGAAGATTATGTCCTATACCCAACTCAGTCATGAACAAGATGTCCAAGAGATAGACTATGTGGCAGCAGATTTAGACATTGAAACCAGAGAGGAGGAGCAAAAGAAAGTTCCAGGTGTCTAGACCTGAAAAATGACTCTAAACTAGAGCATGACATAAGAAAGACTCTTGAAGGTTCTTTACACCGAAACTTCTCTTAGACCCATGGGTTCAGCTCAACTGCTATGAATGTTACAACTTCAAGCATGTCAGTGGGAAGGAGGATGTATAAAAAGAAAGCATACATTAACACATAACTCAATTGTGGACTGGGTGCTTAAATCATAATTTCAAAAAGTGCTTTGTAAACATGTATAATCTAAGTTCATTCTGATGGGAAAAGTATGATAGTTGATAATTACAAGCACTTGTGATACTTACTTGAAGACAGCATTAGAAAAAGGGAAAGGAGATTCCTTTAGTTTGAGTCATGGCATCAGCCAAAGACAAAGACAGGGTCCAAAGAAAAGGCAGTGGTGATTGCTGGCAGATTCTCTTCCCAGTGGTAAATTGTAGTGCACATTAAAATAGAATGGGAATGGTCTTGTGACCTATGGTGAGGCTCACATGGGACTTAACTCAGTGGACACAGGGTATTCAGGGTTCACACATCATGAACACTCAAGAAAGGAAAGCTAACCCCAATCATTGGAAGAAATGGGTCCTTAATGTATTTTCAAATTCAGTGCATATTGACTCTGTAATTGGTTGAGGCTCTGCCAGCACTTCAAATATATTCTATAGCTGTTGCTCATCAGAGCTATCTTCCCTTCTGCTCTGGTTAAGAAAAAAAATTGACAATTTAAAAATGTTCACAATGGCCTCATGAGATAATTATTATAGTTGTTTAGATTTTTAAAAAAATCAAGGCTGAAGAGATGGTGACTAGTTGATACAAGATTCAAATTCAGGTCTTTATAGCTGTAAAGCCCCTTTCTCTTTCCCTGATAGCTGACTTCATTTGCTTATAAGACCACTACCACCTTGTTGGGAAGTTTCCTTTATGAAAAAGCCATTAATGTAGCTTTGCCTCAAAAAATTGTCTATCATGCCCTTTCTTTGTCCCATGAATGATTTTTTATTCTCATTGACTGTCATCTGTGGAATCCATACTTTTTACCATGAAAGAGAGCAGTTGACTATCTCTTTCATGCCTGGGACACTGTTACACAATCAAAACTCCACTTGTTGTTCACTTCCCATCCTTTTAAATCTGCCTATCCTTCTAAATCTTTCTGTTTGAATAATTATCACTGTTGCTCACTAGCACCCTTATCTGCTTTTTAAAATAGCTTTATTGAAGTATAATGAATTTGACAAATGGCATATACTTAAAATATACAATAGGCTAAGTTTTGACATATGTATGCACCATGAAACCATCACTACAATCAAGATGATGAATAACTATCACTCCCCCAAAATTTTCTTGTAGCTTTTTAAAAATCGCTGTCTCCTATACCTCCTGCATTATAATATCCCTACATTCATCCATAGGAGACCACTGAACTGCTTTCTCTCACTATATATTATTTTGTATTCTTAAGAATTTTATATAAATGGTATCATTCAATATGCACTCTTGTTTGCCTGGTTTTTAAAATTCTGTGTAGTTACTTTGAGATTTAGCTACATCTTTGCTTGTGTCGATAGCACTTTCCTTTTTATTGCTGAATGCTATTTCATTGTATGAACATACCACAATTAGATTATCTATTTACCTGTTTAGGCACATTTTGGTTATTTCCATCTTCTTGATATTACCAGGGCTGCTACAGATATCCTTATACAAATCTTTATATAGATAGATGTTCCTTTATATAGATATTTGTGTGTGTGTGAGGGTAAATATCTAGGCCTAGAATTGCTGCATCATATGTTAGATGCATGTTTAATTTCTTTTTATAAACCTGCCAATTTGTTTTGCAAAGTTGTACCATTTTACATTTTCATCAGCAATGAGTGAAAGTTTATTTCTCCAAACACTTGACAACACTTGATATAGTCAGACTAATTTAGCCATTCTAAAAGATTTATAGTGGTATCTCATTGTGGTTTTTGTTTGCATATCCTTGACGACTAATGATTTCAGCATGTTTTAACGTATTCATTTGGAATCTCTATGTATTCTTTGGCGAAGTGTCCATTCAAATCTTTTACCCATTTTTTAACTGAATTATTTGTTTTCTTAATGTTGATGTTTAGGAGTCCATTATATAGTCTGGTGCAACTGTTTTCTACAGACACATGCACGCACACACACAAACACACACAATGAAAAAATAAGCCAGATAGAAGGAATACACACATACATATACACATGCATATACACACATATGTACATGTATACATGTATATGTATATATATGTATATAATTTGCATATATATTTCCCCATCTGGCTTCTCTTTTCATTTTCATAATAATATATTTTAAAAAGTAGATATTTTAAATGTTGATGAAGTTAAATTTATGAACTTTTAATTTTATGGATCATGTTTTGGTATTGTAAGTCCAAGGTCATGAAAGTTTTCTTTTTGGTTCTCATCTAGGAGTTTTATACTTTTATATTTTTCACTTAAGTCTATAACTCACCCTTAGTTAATTTTTGGATACCAGTAGACTGTGAGTGTGTTTATTCATAAGTATCCAATTGTTTTCTTGAAAAGACAATTCTTTCTCTATGGTTTGCCATTGATCCTTTGTCAAAGACCAATTGTCTGTATATAGGTGTGTCTTTTTCTGGACCCAATCTTTTGTGCCACTAATATGTTGGTTTATTTTGAAGAAAATACCACACTGCTTTCATTAATATAGCTGTATAATAAAATTTGAAATTAGATAGCATTAGTTCTCCAACCTTATGCTTCTTTTATAAAGTGGTTTTGACTATTTAATTTGCTTTTCTATATAAATTTTAGAATCAGTTTGTCAATATGTATTAAAATCCTATTGGAATTTTGATTGAGATTATTTTGAAGTTATACAGCAAATTGGGAGAATTGACATCTTGATAATATTTTGTCTTCTGAACCACAAATAAAGTATATGTTTCCATTTATTTGGGTCTTCTTTTAATTTTTCCCAAGAAGATTTTTAGTTTTCAATGTACATACAGAATGTTACCTATGATTTTTGGTCTGATTTCTTTCTTAGCATTTTCCAGGTTTTACTGCTATTATAAGTGGTATTACATTTTTAATCTTCAGACTTTAATTGATCATTGATAATATTTAAAAACACAATTTTTAACATTATTTTGCATTCTACAGACTTGCTATGCTTAGTTTTTAGTTCTAGGGTTTTTTTTGTAGATTCTATTTGATTTTTTACATAGATTATCATCTTGTCTGACAATATAGTTTGATTTCCTTCTTTCCAATCTGGATCCTTTATTCCTTTTTCTTCTCTTAGTCAGTGTTCAGAAATTTTAGTATCATGTTGAATACATGTGGTGATAGTGGCATTCTACATTATTTTTGAATGTAGAGGAGAAAGCATTTAGTGTTTCACCAAGTATGACATTAAGTTTAGGTTTTTCATAGATATCTTTATCAGATTGAGTAAGTTTCTCCTTCTAGATTGTTGGCACATTTTATCTTTAATGGATATTAAATATTTTTCAGATCCCTTTTGTTTATCTAACCAGATGATCATATGGCTTATCTCTTTTTGTTTAATACAGTGAATTACATTTGACTAGTTAAAAATTTTAAACCATACTTAAATTCCTGAGATAAACCAACCTGATCATGATACAGTATGTGTGTGTAATTATATATATATATAATTTTTAATATTCTAATATAAAAAATATATATTTATATAATATATATATAAATTTTTAATAAAATTTTAATATAAAATAAAAAATTATATATATATATATGAGTGAGAGTTGGTGACAATTTAATTTTGATAATAACTTTTATGTCTATATCCATGAGAATTATTTATAGGTAGTTTGTTTGTAATAGCTCTGGTTTTGGAATCAGGGTTGTATTAGTATATTCTCACAGTGCTATAAAGAACTACCTGTAACTCTGCAAGTAAGTTATAAAGGAAAGAGATTTAACTGACTCACAATTCCACAGTCTGTACAGCAGGAATGTCTGGGGAGGCCTCAGGAAACTTACGGTCATGACAGTAGGGTAAAGGGGAAGCAAGCATGTTTTCATATGGTGGCAGGAGGGAGAGAGGGAGAGAGAAGGGAAGAGTTCCGCACACTTTTAAATCATCAAATCTCCTGAGTGCTCACTCACTCTCATGAGAAAAGGGGAAATCCACCCCCATGATCTAACCACATCCCACCAGCTCCCTCCCTGAGCATTGGGAATTATAATTCCACATGAGAGTCGGGTGGGGACACAGAGCAAAACCCTATTCAAGGTGATACTTTAGAAATACTTGGAAAGTACCTTCTCCTGTTCAATTGTATCAAAAAATGATACAAATATATTCCTATTTATCCTAGGGGGTTATTTCACAGAGATTACGTGGGATTAAAAAGCTGAATATCAAGATTTTAAAATATAACTCGTCTGGGATTTATTTAGCACTTTTTTGCAAGTGTAGCACACAAGTCAGTGTTAGGTTAATTAATGTAGAGAGTTCTGTAATCTATAAATTGCAGGCATCTTTATTGGATTATAACCAGCAGTGGGTTAGAGCCAGCTCACACTGGTTTAGGAGAGCCAATGAAACATCTCTTCTCAATTTCTTGTTCAGCAATGCCAGTTTAGTTGCTTAAAATTGGCCAATTTGGGCATATTTACACCATGGACATTGACGACTGCTACAAAGTGGGACTTTTAAAAAAGTCTTGAGAGGTGGTTGATAAACTTTTACTAGCATGTCACTAATTATAAACCCTGAGAAAATAAGCACTCTGGATCTATTCTAATATTTCTTTGGGGAAAGATATGACACTTATATAGCATTTTGAAGTAAAAACAAAAGTTTACCATGTGGACAGAAGGACATATTAGATAAAGGAAACAGCATAAACAAAGTCATTTAAGAATACAAACAGTGTATTTTCTTATGGAACTTTGAGTTTTATGACCAAGGGTTGTTGGACATTAAATATAGGATTGGAAAATGGCAATAGTAAGTTTGCCAACAGCCAGATTGTGGAGTGTTTTGTATGCCATCCCAAGAAGGTGGACTGTATTCTCTTATAGTGCCAGGGGAATTATGCTTTCAATCTAGAAGAGTCGCATATAATCTGTATTTTTGGAATGCTCCTCTTTAAACAGTACAAGGAATTGGACTAAACCGACAGAAGAAAGACTAATCTGGAGATCACTGACAAAATATAGAGAACTTATGATGAGACTGTAAATGTATATATGACAATATGTTTTAAGTTGCCATAAAATTTTAAATATGTAGTGATTCCCTTTCAAGTCCACAGTAAACTCTTTGAGGATAAGATCTATGCAATATATTTTTATACCTTACAGTTTTTAACAAAGCACTTAATACCCTATCTGCTCAATAAATGTTCTTGTTGTATTTACATATATCATTATTTACATACAAACTCAGTCCCCTCTATCTACACATAAACACTTGTATACTCTTTGAATTCATTTTGAAAGTGTATAAAGCCATTTTCAGACATGAGTTTTTTTTTTCCCCAACTTTTAAATTCAAGGGATACATGTGGAGGTTTGTTACAAAGGTATACTGCTTGATGCTCAGGTTTGGAGTATAACTGGACCCATCACCCAGGTAGTGAACATAGTACCCAATAGGTAGTTTTCAACCATAGACCCCTTCTCCTTCCCCCTTCTCTTGTATTCTCCAGTGGCTATTGTTCCCATCTCTATGTCCACGTGTACCAAAGTTTCTTTAACTTATCTCAAATGAATTAGAAAAGAGTTATTTTCATTTCCAGCTAGAGAATAGGAACCCACAAAATTGTTAATTAGCCAAATTACTCTTCATCTAAAAACAGTGAAAGACTTACAGGCCAATTAAAAAAGAATCACTGAGCTGCAGTCTGGGAGATTGTGGCAGTTGGGACCTTCGTCTGGGTTGACAGGAGATATGTTTTGCAGTTCTGTCATGGCATTTTAACAGCATGCAACCCCTTGTTAAGAATACACCAGTAGATAATTGTATCCATGCCTATGGAACTAGACACGCCATGACGTCATCTTAAAATAAAGAAAATGCCTACTTGCTACTATACCATGAAGGTTTCTTCC
Organism: Cheracebus regulus; assembly: GCA_963574635.1. Lineage (NCBI taxonomy): Eukaryota > Metazoa > Chordata > Mammalia > Primates > Pitheciidae > Cheracebus > Cheracebus regulus. Next base: position 10,743 of record CAUYQU010042859.1, read on the forward strand.
AAAGGGGATTTTATGCATTTCTGTTGCTAAAGTTCTCCACACAGTAATGACACTAAAAGTCTGGTTTAAACAAGCAGATAAGTAAGATAAGTAAAGTTAATAAAAAGTACTTTCAGAACAAAGATTACTTATATTTTATTAATTTCATATTGCATATTTCTCCATGGTGACAACCTTGCTTTTGTCTGAATGCATTATCTGTGTTTAAACTTATTATTTTGGCATTTATTCAGCGTTTCCTATGTGATCTCTACTGTGCTAGGTACAAGGACTATAATGGTATTGTTTCATTCTTAAAGCATGAATATATAAATGCATTTGTATTTAGTATTAATTGCAATATAATGTAGCTGATGCTGTGGTATGGGTATACATAAACTACATACATGTTTTTGTTTAGAACATAGGAAAGTTGATGAGCTTCAGCAACATGAATGGTTAGTTTTCTGAAAGCATGCTGAAATTATACATTTATACAGATAGCATACTTTTCTCTTTAAGCACTTGAATTCTCTATTTTGCTCCCACCATGATATAGCTTACTGGATAATAGTAAGTGAACTTCTTAATGACAAACTTACTTGTATTTTCTTAATTATAATCTTTTTTGGCTTTTGATACTGTTGAACATCACCTCCTTCTTGTCACGCTCTGGCTTCCCTTACCTTTGATCCTTTGCCCGTTTAAACATTCATAATGCAAAACTGTAATGATAAAACTAGCTGATGCTTATTATGTGTCAGGCATTGTTCAAAGAATTTTATTTGCATTAACTCATTTAACATTTTTTAAAAGCCCCACAAATTTGTTATTATTATTTATCTTTTACAGATGAGGAAATCAAGGTGTAGCAAGCTTAAGCTTAAGGCTCAAACAGAACCTAATATGGTTCAGAGTATTAATTGAAACATGTAAAGCCATGGTAAAAATATTAGACTTTATGCCTTAATGTTGCTACATTTAAACTGTAGGATCCTAAATTTAGTCCTACTCATCTGACACTCTATGCTTAATTACTAGTTTTACTTCCTCTTTCTGTCCCTTAAATAAATATAAATATAACTCAATTTCCTTTTGTGTACCTCATTCAACATTATACCTCTTCTCTTTATAAATATGTCTACTTTCACAACTTCAGCTTTCTCTATGGTAATATATCCCCAAATTCTCATCTCAACCCTGCACTCTTTCCCAGCCCCAAACCTGTTTGAATCTTTGAATAGAACACATCTACTTTTCCAAGTTCTCAATCTCTATTGTCAAAAATTTATCTTTGCTCACCAAGCTAACTCATCTAATTGACTTTTACATAATTTTTGGTTAAAGACTCCAACATTACTTTAATTGTCCCAGCTTCAAATATTACAGGTATCTTTACTTACACATTCAGATTTAATGGTCATATCCATTTAGTTGCCAGAATTAAGATTTTCTCCTCTCAAGTTTAGTTAGTCCCCACAGATTGCTTGTATAGACTGTCATGACAACTTACTGATTTTATTTTTGTTTTTCTTTTTGTTTTGAGTGGAGTATAGCTCTGTCGCCAGGCCAGAGTGCAGTGACTGCAATGTTGGCTCACTGCAACCTCTGCCTCCTGGGTTCAAGCGATTCTCCTGCCTCAGCCTTTCGAGTAGCTGGGACTGCAGGCATGTGTTACCATGCCCAGCTAATTTTTGTAGTTTTAGTAGAGACAGGGTTTCACCATGTTGACCAGGATGGTCTCGATCTCTTGACCTCATAATTTGCTCACCTCAGCCTCCCAAAGTGCTGAGATTACAGGAGTGAGCCACCGCGCCCGGGCAACTTACTGTTTTCATCTTTCCAATTTGTTGCTCTAGCACTGCTGTCAAATAAATATTTATAATGTATAGTTCTTATCATATCTCTCTGATGAAAACAGACCTTCAATGACTTGTAACACCAGCCCAACACGCTCTGCATTCCTACTTCCAACTCTTTTTTTCTTGATTCACCTTTTTTTTTTTTTTTGCCTGGATGCCTCCAATCTCTCCTCAAACTTATCATTAGAGGATAAAATCAACTTATTCTTTAATACTCCTTTGAAATTACATTTCCTTATGGATTTATTGTTTTGTCCCTTATAATGGTTTGTACTCTTGTCTCTTCTATTTCTATGCTTTGGAAACTCTTTGAGGGAATAAGCTCTGACTAATCTACCTTTGACCCTCTGCAATACATAGCCTAGGACTGGGAATGTATTTTGTAGCTGCTGTTCAAACTTTGTTGTATTACTGAAATAGTGAATCAGAAGACCAGTGATACTGTTCTAGTGTAATTTTCGAGGTATGTGACAAAGACTCCGTGAATGACTTCCCTGTTCTGTTGAAAAACACTCTCTTGTTTTAATCATTAAATGTGGCTGTTTTAAAGTAGAATAAAGTGCTCGCTGGAACTGAATCTTATTTCAGGGCTAGATTTGTGCAATCATTGGTGGTTAGCTTTAGGTTTGGTGTGTTTACATCAGGACTGCTTTTGTCTCCATTTCTAGGCTTTTTTTCAAATTGAGTGCTCTCTCCAGGAGTTCACACTTAAAAGTTCATTAAAAATAACCATTAATTTGTCTTAGTCTCTTTTTGTTGCTATAACAAAATTAATATTAAATTTTAAATTAAAATTTCATTAAAAATATCCATTAATTTGTCTTAGTCTCTTTTTGTTGCTAAAATATCTGACTGGGAAATTTATAAACAACAGAGATTTACTGTACAATTCTGGAGACTGGGAAGTCCAAGATTAAGGTGCCAGCTTTTGGTGTCTGGTGAGGGACTTCTTGCTTGTCCTCATATGACAAAAGGCAGAAAAACAGAAAAGGATGAATACTGTGTCTTCACCTTGTGGAAAAGTGGAAGAGTAAAAGTGCCTTAGCTAGTTCCCTCAAGCCCTTTTATAGCACACTAATCCATTCATGAGGCAGAGCCTTGATGATATATTCATTTCCCAAAAGGCCCTAGCTCTTAATACTATCACAATGCGTAACATGTTTCAACATGAATTTTGGAAGGGGAACCTTCAAACCATAGCAGTCATATAAAAGGTTGCTTTTATGATTTAGTAAGGGTTCAGTTTCCTGTGTTTCTTTAGCTTTCATTTAAAACACCTGTTTCTAAATCTATCAAGCTTCTCTATTTTCCCACATATATTCATAACACTTACTGCTCAGCTGGATGAAGAAATAAGAAATGAAACTCTGAAAGCTCTGCTGATTTTAGAACTCTGACAGCTGCATTATGGAAGGGTAATAACTAGTAATATTATGGAGCATAGTCATCCAAGGAGTTTTCAGTGCATGCCATGTCGTCAGCAATACATATGTATGCATGCTGCTTAAGTTTTAAAAATACTGACTATACCTGCAGTTTACATGGTTCATATTTGGTATTTGAACATTGGTACTGTGTGTGAGTTTCTAGTAATATAACCTTTTAGTATTCTTTCTTAATATATCAGCTACATTATGTGATTATTGTAGAATCAAACTTAAGCAACTGAAACAATATGGTGTAACAAGCGAACCTAAGGTTCAGTCCATCCCTGGTTAAAATCTTGGCTCTTCCACTTATTAACTAAGCAACCTCATTCAAGTAACCCATGCCTCAGTTTCCTCTTCTGCTAAATGAGGAAAATGGTTTTCTCTTCACAGAGTTCCCATAAAGAGGAAAAAAGCATTTGGAAAATAGTTAATACGAAACCTGATATAGTTTATCAAATAAATGGATTTATTTGCTTGTATTGCTGTTTTTAATGCTTTTGTTATAATATACTTTAATTATAATTACTAATTTAAATTTCAGAATTACTTGCCAGTATGTGCTAATATTTCAAGTCTTTAGTTTTTTAAAAATTCTATCACAACACCTACAGCAATTGCTTTTTAAGAAATCTTACGTGTTACTTGCCTTTCCCACTTCCTCATAGAAATGGTTCAGTATTAATAACTTTCAGAATCCCACAATCTGTCATCATACATAGGTGCTCCATAATGTGTGGTGAATAAATAAAAAGCAGACGTAGTCTTCTAGCCAATTAGTGGTTGCAACAGAAAAGTGGTTAAAACTCAGGTATTTTAATAATTTAAGGATTATACCTGATGTATTAGTCAGGGTTCTCAGAGAAACAGAACCATTGGAAAAATATATATATAAGAAATTGGCTTACTGGCTCACATGATGATGGAAATTGAGAATACCCACAGTCTCTTGACTGCAAGATGAAGATAATGCAGGAGAGCCAAGAGGAGCTGATGTAGCTTCATTCCAAATCTGAAGACCTGAGATCTAAGAGAGCTATTAATATATGTTCCAGGATTATTGCAAGAGAAGACTGATGTCCCAGTTTGAAAACAGGCAGGCAGAGTGAGCAAATTCTCACTCCAACCTTCGTTCTTTGTTCTATTTAGGCCGCAATGGACTAGGGAAGGATCACCCAGACTGGCAAGGGCCATATGTTTTACCCAGTCCATTGGTTCATATGCTAATCTCCTTCAGAAACACCCCTACAGACATACCTAGAGTAATGTTTAATCAAATATCTGGGCACCCCATGGCATAATCAAATAAAATCAGCTATCTCATCTGGTTAGGTCCATTTTTTGCTATTATTATTTGCTGATGTTTCTTTTTGTTGTTGCTTGTTTAAAGTCTCCTGTGAATTATATGTACAGGCTTGGTCAGCTGTATTTGGGATAACTGGAATATTTGGGTTATGTTTGTATCTGTATTTGCAGAATATCTGATCTTGTAACTATTTTTAACCTTGAAACACCTGATTCACTTCTTTATGGCTGAGTTTTACATATTTTAGAATCTAGTTTCATTTTACAATTCTTGGACGAGAGATACAATATTAAAATCAATGAACTATATTTCAAATTCAATTCTATCTCATGTTTTATCTCCAGCAAAAATCGATTTTACTGGTGTTTCAGCTATGGGTTCAATATTATTATTTTAAAAATCAGCCATATTTTCAATGCAGAATGAGACATTTTCTCTATCTGAGATAAACTGTGATCTCTATAAAATAACTCAAAAGATTACTAGGAATTTTTTTAGTTCTTTAAATCTTTGCAGCAACAATATGTGTAGAATTGGGGCTACCACATTTATATCCACCTTCACACACATATACACACTAAGCACAACAGTAGCAAAACAAAACCTACTAAAACAAAAGAGAGAACTTTGGATATTGGATCCTGATTCATTTATTTGGACCTGGGTATTGGGGACTCCTGGTTACATGTTTAGAGTTTAATCCCATTGGTATATTTCATCTTTCCTTTATGTCTACAATACAAACATTTTATTTTCTTCTGAATGGTTGAATCACAGTAAAAAATATTTAAGTCATGGATACTTAATAATGACTGTTAAAGGCAAACAATGCTTGAATTAATGGTATTTGAGTTAGGATCATGTATATTCATACATGGAACTGAGATGACTTCTACAGAGGACTGGAAAGCTTTGGACTAGTTTAGTTCACAATTAGTGTTTACACTTTTTAAGTCCTACCTTTCTTTTTTGTTCTTGCTACTTTTTGTAATATATAGTCTTACATACACATACACAAATTTCACATGCTTGTCCCTTAAAAAACTATTTTGTGTTCTCTATTTCAAAGTGAAAATATTTTTTTCTTTCTTTAATGCCATGTGTTTAAAAGAGTAAATCTGTAAAATTCTACATAAAGTGAATAAAAACTTGAAAAATAACAGTTTTTATTAAACAAGCTTTATATAAGCAGTTTTCTGGGACTGGCCTATGCTATTAAACATCAACGCTAATGTTCTGACATGCCTAGCTTTTAGATTATAATAGATTCATCAAATGTTTGGCATGCTGAAGAAAATACATAATTCAATTTCCCTTTCAAAACAGACTTTTTGAGCCATCGCAAGACACAGCAATATTGTGACTATATTAAAAGCTCTGTGGTGGTGGTAAATTACTTTGAAGTACTGATTGTGTTGCGATGCCAATTTCATTTTCCAAATCTGCCTGATGTATATGAGAGAAGATCATTATATTTCTGCTCCATGGCCCATGGAAATCCTGCAGTGCTTTCTGAATATGCAGTCTATTTCACAAACACTCATCTCCAGAACCCCGTCCCACTCCATTAATGGCCTACTGGGATATTCAGCCAAGACTGTGGTGCACAGTAGAGGGATAAGCTATTAATCAAACTTATATTTCATATTACAAGAAACTCAGATATATCTAAAGCTCTAATATTTCTTACAAACTTTAGATTTTTTTTCTTTAAACTTTATTAGAAAAAAAAAGCTCAACACAGTAGCTACAGAAAGTAATACATGTGGTTTATATGAAGAATTGTAAACTTGATAAATGAACACCCAATTGTGTAGGCATCCGACTTGTTGGATAATTCATGGCTTGACAGCATGAATTTATCTCCAGGAATATGAAATATTCCTGGAGATAAATTCACATCACATGTGCATATTATTATGTCTCACTTCACAATAGAGGTGATGTGCTGTAATGTCTCAAATAAGTGGCTGGTTTAAAGAATATGCCAAAACTGGTCAAATTTTTTAGCTTTAGCAATTTTTCCACTTGTTATAGTTTACTTTCTGCTTTGAATCTCTACCTCTGCACATATACATCCTCATTGTTGCCTTATCATGGATCTTAATTAAGAGAAGAGAGCCTCGTGTCACCACTAAATAAGATAAATTTTTAGAAAATCATCAGGTTCAGTAAATACGTATGTTACATGTTCCTGACCTTAAGACAATTTAGTATTTTATTGATGTTTCTGCTTACTGTGTTTATTAAAGATGAAATATTTCTCTACCACCTTATTTCTATGTGACATTCTACTAAATTTATGAAGTAATAGTTTTTAAATTTTAGAAAAAATAATTCAGCCCAGTTGCATTTGTATTTTCTATCACTAGAAAACAACAACAAAAAATCTATGGAGAGTTAAGTCATCTTTACAAAATAGATAATCTTTATATAGTCTACCACTCTTTTCTATTCAACTCTTCTGTAAACACTAATACCGAAATGTGGGAAATTTTTTGTTGTGTAATTAGTTAAAAACAATTTCAAACTTATATAGGAATGTATATTATTTATCTGCTGTTTCATTACAAATTACAACAAATGATAAAAACACTTATTTCACATGGTTTCTGAAAATAGGTGGTTTTGCTGGGTGGTTCTGGTCAAGCTACTGGGCAAGGGTGTAGTCACCTAATGACTTATCATGGGCTACAGAGTGTGCTTCTAAGAAAACCTGCTCACATGACTCTTGGCTGAAGGATTTGTTTATTTTCACTTGGTCCTCTCCATAGACTTGTGCATGATCTGGTGACTATATTCTGCCAGAGTGATCCAAGAAAGACAGTGAGAAAAAGAAGAAAAGCACAGTGCGATGTCTTTGATGACCTATTCCTAGAAGTGACATAAAATCAGTTGTGCCGTATGCTATTGGTCACACAGACCAATCTTGTTATAATATGGGAGGGGCTTCATGAGAGTAAATATATCAGAAGATTGGAATCATTGGAGGCTATCTTAGAAGCTGGTAGTTCTAATTTGAGAAAATTTGATACCGTAAAATAACATTTAAAGCAATTTAAATCATATTTGGTGTGCAAGTTAACCTTTAAGAAATACTAGTCTTTTAAATGATGTTTTAGGAGCTGATGTGATGATTCTAGCATTTTGGGTCTGATCTCAGACTGTAGTTCTTAGCACTTGCCTCTTTTGAAAGATTCATTTGTGATCATACATTGAGTACTTCAGTGGTATTGCAGACACTGTCTGCCGTGTACTGTGAAAAACAGAGAAGAAAAATTTCACCAGTGCTATTATACAGAAGGGGAAAGTGCACCAAAAGAAATATAGGTCTGTATCCCAACATCACAAAGCAACTGAAAATTCTTTCAAATCCTGGTGAGACCTTACTAATATATAATAGTCAATAAAAATTTCAAGTTTCCGTGCTGCCAGGTCACTGATATGCCATTACATACTTCCATAGTCACTGAAAAAGAGTTCAGGCTCCTGGGCATTTGCTTTTATTTTTCACTCTCTAATAACACTTGGGGAAAATAGTTTGCTTTTTTTTCTGGATGACAAGAAAAGAATTCCCTTAGATAAATTGATGATTCTTAGTCATGTCTTGATTTTTCTTCCTTAAATTTATCATATAAAGCTTTCTTAATCAGTGAAAAGAGCAGTGATATTGTCAGTTGTTTGCTAATTGGTTTTTGGTTCAAGATTCCATTTTTAAAAGCAGAAATAGTGTTAAAAACAAATTTAGGAATTTTTAATTGAACAAGTAATACAAAATGATTAGATAAAAATTTAAAACTTATATAGGTAAGTAAAAATTTTGAAATAAGTGACACTCCAATTCTATGGAGATAACTATAGAAAACTGATTTAAGACTTTTGAATATACTCATTTATGTGGATAAAACTCTAAAATTACATTCAAAAAAGTCTTAATATTAGTTATTTTATAAATATGCCAAAATTAAATCCAAAATTGTTAGACATTTAGACATGTTAGACATAAAAATATATTCACTTCTAAAAGTAGAAATAAATATTCTAGAATATAAATATGTTCCTTATAAATTTCTTAAATATTTTCTTCTAGTAAGTTCTTAGAAATGTAATTGCTAAATCAAAGGTGATTTGTCAAATTACTTTCCAGAATCTCTACAATTTGCATTCCTACAACTCTGCATCTTATCAACGTTTAATTTTTAATCTAAAGACAAATTTGATTTTCAGTCCTTTCTTAAGGACACTTTTGATTTCCAGTTCTTTCATAAGTAGTAAAATTAATATTAAAATGTTTTATGGTTGTATTTTGTACATTTAATTTTATAAATTATTTGCTCATAACTTTTATCTTCCTTTCTTTTTATTTATTGTTCTTAGTAAAAAATAACTTGATTAATCAAGCTCATCAATCGCCATGCATGCTCTCATCATTGGTTCATTTGTGTTTCTGTTATTTTATGTATGTATGCATGTGTTTTATATTTTTAATAATATAATCAACTTCCAGGTGCCCACCACACAACTCAATAACTGAAGTGAATCCAGAACTTCCACTTTATTTTTCTTTCTTTTGAGAAAGATTTTTTTTTCTTTTGAGACAGGTCACCCAGGCTGGAGTGCAGTGGTGTGTTCCTGGATCACTGCAGCCTCAGCCTCCTGGGCTAAGACAATATTCCCACCTCAGCCTCCCAAGTAGCTGGGAATACAGGCATCTGCCCTAACTGACTAATTTCTTTTTTAATTTTTTTTTTTTTTTGCAGAGACTAGGTCCCACTATGTTGCCTAGGCTGGTCTCAAACACTAGGGCAGTCCTTTCTCTTTGACCTTTCAAAGTGCTGGGATTATAGGCATGAGCCTCCATACCTGATCCCATTTTCTTCTACATATTTCTTCCATCCTAGGAGTTAAACGCTATCTTCATTTTAAATTTATCATCTTATTGCCTTTTAAAAAATATGTGTAGATTTGGATTGCATATTAATTTATGCCTGAACAACATGGTGTTGACTCGTTCTCATTGCTAGAACTTTAGAAAAACAATATCACCCTGTATGGTCTTCCATGAATTCCTTTTTTTTTTCAAGCAACATGGTAGTTAATCAGTGTTCAATACTGTATAACATTTTATTGTGTAAATATACCACACTATTATAATGTCACTTGTCTATGAGCATTTAGGTGATTTCCAGTTTGGGACTATTGTAATGAGTTCTTATATGAATATTTTTATGTATGTAATTGTGCAGAGATATTCTGGAATATATAAGAGTAATTAATATATCTGTCCAACTCTCTAAGAAAGTGCTAAATTGTTTTCTAAAAGTGGTGTAGCAATTTACACTGCTAGCTGTATAAAAGGTTCAATCTTCTTTAATTTCATATTGCCACATTCTCTGTTATTTGCCAATCAGTGGCTGTAGAAAAGTGTCTATTGTGGTCCTCATTGGTTTTTTTATTTGTGTTATTGGCCATATATATTTTTTCTTCTATGAAATGCCTGTTCATATCTTTAACCAGTTTCCTTTGGGTTGCTTATCTTATCCTTTATTATATAAAAATATTCTAGATTTGTGGTTTATGTATATAGCAACTATTTTCTTCCAGTTTAGGAATTATCTTTTCTTTCTTTTTTTTTTATTGTACATTAGGTTCTGGGGTACATGTGCAGATCATGCAGGATTGTTGCATAGGTACAAACATGGCAATGTGGTTTGCTTCCTCCATCCCCCTGTCACCTCCATCTGGCATTTCTCCCCATGTTATCCCTCCCTGACCTCCCTACCCCTGCCCCTGCTGTCCCTCCCTTGGCACCCCCCAAAAGACCTCAGTGTTTGATGCTCCCCTCCCTGTGTCCATGTGTTCTCATTGTTCATCACCCGCCTGTGAGTGAGAACATGTGGTGTTTGATTTTCTGTTCTTGTGTCAGTTTGCTGAGAATTATGGTTTCCAGATTCATCCATGTCCCTATAAAGGACACAAACTCATCATTCTTATGGCTGCATGTATTCCATGGTGTATATGTGCCACATTTTCCTTTTCCAGTCTATTGTTGATGGGCATTTCGGTTAGTTCCAGGTTTTCGCTATTGTAAACAGTGCCACTATCAACATATGTGTGCATGTGTCTTTATAATAGAATGATTTATAATCCTTTGGTTATGTGCCCAGTAATGGGATTGCTGGGTCAAATGGAATTTTTGTTTCTATGTCCTTGAGGAAGTGCCACACTGTCTTCGCCAATGGTTGAACTAGTTTATACCTCCACCAACAGTGTAAAAGTGTTCCTATTTCTCCACATCCTCTCCAGCATCTGTTGTCTCTAGATTTTTTAATGATCACCGTTATAACTGGCATGAGGTGATATCTTAGTATGGTTTTGATTTGCATTTCTCTAATAATCAGTGATGATGAGCATTTTTTCATATGTTTGTTGGCCTCATATGTGTCTTCTTTTGAAAAGTGTCTGTTCATATCCTTCACCCACTTTTGGATGGGTTTGTTTGTTTGTTTGTTTTTTCTTGTAAATCTTTTTTAGTTCTTTGCAGATTCTGGATATTAGCCCTTTGTCAGATGGGTAGATTGCAAAA
>CAUYQU010042860.1:0-20425 GCA_963574635.1 Cheracebus regulus
GTAAACTACTTCAACTATTGTGGAAGACAGTGTGGCAATTCCTCAAGGACCTAGGAATAGAAATTCCATTTGACCCAGCAATCCCTTTGCTGGGTATATATCCAGAGGATTATAAATCGTTCTGCTCTAAGGACACATGCACATGAATGTTCATTGCAGCACTGTTTACAATAGCAAAGACCTGAAACCAACCAAAATGCCCATTGATGATAGACTGGACAGGGAAAATGTGGCACATACACACCATGGAAAACTATGCAGCCATAAGAAATGATGAGTTTGTGTCCTTTGGAGGGACATGGATGAACCTGGAAACCATCATTCTCAGCAAACTGATGCAAGAACAGATAATCAAACACTGCATGTTCTCACTCATAGGTGGGTGTTGAACAATGAGAACACATGGACACAGGGAGGGGAGCATCACACACTGGGGTTTGTCGAGGGGAAATACGGGAGAGACAGCAGGGGGTGGGGAATTGGGGAGAGATAGCATGGGGTGAAAAGCCAGATATAGGTGATGGGGAGGAAGGCAGCAAATCACACTGCCATGTGTGTACCTATGCAACAATCTTGCATGTTCTTCACATGTACCTCAAAACCTAAAATGCAATAAAAAAAAAAAAATTCCAGTAACCAAAAAAAAAAAAAAATATGCAGGAACCACCACACCCTGCCATATTTTTTAATTTTCATTCTCTAATATCTATTATACCTCATATAACAAATTTAATATTAGAAGAATTTGTCATATCAATAAATTAATTGATTAATGACATTTTGCTACTTTTACCCACTCATTTCCATTTGGAATTTATTCTTAGAGTTCATTGCCTTTTGCTGGTATTTGGTAACTTATATAGTTCCCCACACAGATTTCATATTAAAATGTAATCCCCAGTTTTGGAGGTGGGACCTGGTGGCATATAATTAGATCATGGGGGCTAATTTCTTATGAATGGCTTAGCACCATCCTTTCTGTACTGTCCTTGCAATAATGAGTGAGTTCTCAAGAGATACGTTGTTTAAAATTGTGTAGGACCTCACTCTTCCTTTCTCTCTCTCTTCCTCCTGCTTTGGCCATGCTACATGCCCACTTCCCATTCACCTCTTGCCATGATTGAAGTTTCCTCAGGCCTCCCTGGAAGGTAAGCCAATGCCAACATCAAGCTTCTTGTACATCCTGCAGAACCATGAGCCAATTACACCTCTTTTCTTAAAAATTACTCAGTTTCAGGCATTTCTTGATAGCAATGTGAGAATGGCCAAATACAGTAACCAAGCTTCAAATTAAGCACTCCATTTTGCTGTCCAGTACCATAAGAGAGCAGATTACATCATCTTCTCTGCCTGCTTGCTATATACTTGTAAATTCCAACCTGTAAGGCAGGGTCTCTAATCTGGTATGCAGATAGAATTCAGAGTTTGTAACCTTGAAATGAAAAAAAATAATACACCTTTATCTTCACCAACCTTTTAAATAAAATATAGTGCTTCCTTCAACCATAAAGATAGGCATAAATAATTTCTAATTTTGTCATTAATAAAAATCACGTATATTTTAATATCATGTTTAAATGTTATGAATATCTCATAATATTGCTTATGATCATCCATCTTCAAAATTACAGGACTAGCCCCCTGCTTACTATTCAGTAGAGAAATGTGTATATATGCATCTATATATGTATTAGTATGTATTAATGTACATATATGTATATTAACATATAAAATATTTTTAAAATATTTTGTAATTATTTTATTATAATTAATTTTCTGTGTGCTTCATTTCATACATTTAAAAACATCATTCTGAAAAGGAGGCCATAGACTTCAAAGAAGTCCTGGATTGTTCTACTGACTTTAATTGGCTAAGTGTTAATTTGCTAATTGGGATTACAAAGCTGTTATATTCCCCAGATAACATATCTCATTCTAATAAATTCCTTCTGGAGATACAAAATCTTAACTTAAGGAGGAGAGGAAGACACTTGTAAAATAGAAAGGCTTTAGGGTTCCCATTAATCTATACTATATAATTCTCTCTATGTAATTCTTTCTATATATTCATCTATATGTATCTCACCAGTCTTGCCAGAGCACTCAGGTTCACTGCTATTTTGACAGGTATGTTAATAGTAACAACCAAGGTTTGGATCTGATGAGAGTTTAAACACAGATTTCTTGTTTTGTATTTTACAATTTGTAGCTATGAATTTGAATGTAGGGGATATAATACTTTTTTCAAGACTAATAAAATTATGACACATGGGGATTTATAAAAAGTTGGAAAAGTATCTGGCAGGTGTTCACAAGTTCCATTGTTCTGTGTACTGAAGAATGAAATCTAATGTCCAGTGGCTATTTCTATTCCCCAGTAACTTCTAAATCTGTTCTGAAATTACTTTAGAACACCAAGTTCATGAAAGTGAAGACAGAAAGGTATTTCTTAGATTTTACAACATGTATATCTTCTCAGATCAATATTCCCTTATCTCCAAAGTCATCCTAAAAAAAAAAAGCAAGTCAATATTTCTTTCAGCCAAAATTCAAACTATACATTATAAATTATTTCTGAGCTGCATGTACTTCTATAATTCTACAGAAGAGCTTTTCAAACCTCACTTCAATTATGCCTACTTTTAATTTATAGACATTCACAGATTAATACTTTGACAGGCAATAAATTCTCATTTTCTTTTAAAAGAGTGTATTATCTGGTTATTTTACTGGCTGTTTTAGTCAATGTTTTGTCCTTTATTCCCCCTTTGCTTGTAGGTGAAAAGGACAAATAACATAAATCTTGGCTGTTGTTCTGTTTCCACAATCACTCATCAGGCTCCAGTATCAAGAGACTGTGAGTAGAACCTACATGTTCTCTTTAACGTTCTTAAATATATATATGGGAAGTGCAATAAACCTCTTAAGGCTCTTTAAAATTACTTTCACTAAAATTGCTGCTCACTTTTGAGAAGAATAAGCACAAAAGGAAAAGAAAAATAGCAAAATAAAAGATAATAATAAAAGGCTAAGATGCAGACAAAATATAAAAGGGAAAAGCAAGAAAAGCAGCAGTGAGAGGGTTACAGAGAACACAGTAAGAGGTGTGAATATGGTTAAAAGACAATATGACTATCTGCAGAAAACTACAACTCTCAAATGTCAAGTATTGAAAAATGAGATGATTTCCAAGGGACAATGCAGAGGATATATCCAAAAACTTTAAGTTCAAAGAAAAAAAAATTTTTTTGAGATTCCCGAGCAAGGTGGCCAAGTAGGAACAGCTCTGGTCTGTAGCTCCTAGCAAGACCAAAGCAGAAAGCAGGCAATTTCTGCATTTCTGACTGAGGTACCCGGTTCATCTAATTGGGACTGGTTAGACAGTGGGTGAAGCCCACCTAGGGTGAGCAGAAGCAGGATGGAACATCACCTCACCAAGGAAGTGCAGGGGTTGGGGAACCTCTCCCCTAGGCAAGGGAAGCCCTGAGGGACTGTGCTCTGAGGGATTATGCATTCTGGCCCAGAGACTATGCTTTTCCCATGGTCTTCACAACCCACAGATTAGGAAGTTCCCTCAGATGCCTACACCACCAGGACCCTGGTTTTCAAGCACAAAACTGTGTGGCCACTTGGGCAGACATTGAGCTAGCTACAGGAGTTTTTTTTGTTGTTGTTGTTCACACCTCAGTGGTGCCTGGAACACCAATGAGACAGAACCATTCACTCCCCTAAAAAGGGGGCTGAACCCAGGGAGCCAAGTGGTCTTGCTCAACAGATTCCACCACTATGAAGCCCAGCAAGCTAAGATCCACTAGCTTAATATTTTTGCTGCCAGCAGAGCAGTCTGAAGTCTACCTGGGATGCTCAAGCTTGATGGGAAGAGGGGCATCCACCATTAATGAGGCTTGAGTAGGTGGTTTTCCCCTCACAGTATTAAAAAAACCACAGGGGAGTTCAGACAGGGCAAAGCCCACCACAGGTTAGCAAAGGCTCTGTAGCCAGACTGCCTCTCTAAATTCCTCCTCTCTGGGCAGGGCATCTCTGAAAAAAAAAGGCAGCAGTCCCAGTCAGGGGTTTATAGATAAAACTCCCATCTCCCTGGGACAGAGCCCTGGGGAAGGGGCAGTTGTGGATGCAGCTTCAGCAGACTTAAATATTCCTGCGTGCCAGCTCTGAAGAGAGCAGTGGATCTCCCAGAACATTGCTCAATCTCGGCTAAGGGACAGACTGCCTTCTCAAGTGGGTCCCTACACCATGTCTCTTGACTGAGAGACACCTCCCAGCAGGGGTCAACACAGGAGAGCTCCAGCTGGCATCTGGCAGGTACCCCTCTGGGACGAAGCTTCCAAGGAAGGAGCAGGCAGAAATCTTTGCTGTTCTGCAGTCACTTCTGGTGATACCCAGGCAAATAGTGTCTGGAGTGGATCCCCAGCAAACTCCAGCAGACCTGCAGAAGAGGGGCCTGTTAGAAGGAAAACTAACAGAAAGCAATAGTATCGACATCAACAAAAATGATGACCATGCAAAAACTCCATCCAAAGGTCAGCAATAGCAAAGACCAAAGGTAGATAAATCCATGTAGATGAGGGAAAACCAGCACAAAAAGGCTGAAAATTCCAAAAACCTGAATGCCTCTTCTCCTCCAAAGGATCACAACTCCTTGCCAGCAAGGGAACAAATCTGGTTGGAGAATGAGTTTGACGAATTGATAGAAGTAGGCTTCAGAAGGTGGATAATAACAAACTTCTCCAAGCTAAAGGAGCATGTTCTAGCTCAACGCAAGGAAGCTAAGAACCTTGGTAAAAGGTTAGAGGAATTACTAACTAGAATAACCAGTGTAGAGAAGAAGATCTGGTGGAGCTGAAAAACACAGCATGTGAACTCTGTGAAGCATACACAAGTATCAATACCTGAACTAATCAAGTGGAAGAAATGATATTAGATATTGAAGATCAACTTAATGATATAAAGCATGAAGACAATATTACAGAAAAAAAGATGACTAGGAGTGAACAAAGCCTCTAAGAAATATGGGACTATGTGAAAAAACCAAAACTATGTTTGATTGGTATACCTGAAAGTGACAGGGAGAATGGAACCAAGTTAGAAAACACATTCAGGATATTATCCAGGAGAACTTCCTAACCTAGCAAAACAGGCCAACATTCAAATTGAAGAAAAACAGAGAACACCACAAAGATACTCCTCGAGAAGAGCAACCCCAAGACACATTATTGTCAGATTCACCAAGGTTGAAATGAAGGAAAAAATGGTAAGGGCAGCGAGAGAAAGGTCGGGTAACCTACAAAGAGAAGCACAACAGACTAACAGTAGATCTCTCTGCAGAAACCCTATGTGCCAGAGAGAGTTGGGGTCAGTATTCAACATTCTAAAGAATTTCAATCCAGAATTTTATATCCAGCCAAACTAAGCTCCGTAACTGAAGGAGAAATAAAATCCTTTCCAGACAAGCAAATGCTGCGGGATTTTGTTACCATCAGGCCTGCCTTACAAGAGCTCCTGAAGGAAGCACTAAATATGGAAAGGAAAAACTTATACCAGCCACTGCAAAAACAAACCAAAATGCAAAGACCAAAGACATCATGAAGAAACTGCATCAACTACTAGGCAAAATAACCAGCTAGCATCATAATGACAGGATCAATTTCACATGTAACAATATTAACCTTAAATACAAACAGGCTAAATGCCCCAATTAAAAAGTGCATACTGGCAAATTAAAGAGTCATGATCCATCGGTATGCTGTATTCAGAAGACCCATCTCATGCAAAAGCACACATAGGTTCAAAATAAAGGGATGGAGTACAATTAACCAAGCAAATGAAAAGAAAAAAAAAAAGCAGGGGTTGCAATCCTAGTCTCTGATAAAGCAGACTTTAAACCAACAAAGATCAAAAAAGACAAAGAAGGGAATCATGTAATAGTAAAAGGATCAATGCAACAAGAAGAGCATTGTACCTATCCTAAATAGATAAGTACCTAATATAGAAACACTTAGATTCATAAAGCAAGTTCTCTAGAGACCTACAAAGAGACTTAGATTCCCAGACAATAGTAGGAGACTTTAACACCCCACTGTCAATATTACACAGATTAACAGACAGAAAGTTAAAATGAAGCACAACAAATGAAATTATAGCTCTGAAATGAGTGAAAGGTTGATATTTACTTGGAATCTATTTTCTCAAAAGTGTCATAATTGAGGATGTATGGAATATAAAGAAGATAAATATTCATATTTCATTATTACGTTACAAAATAAATATACGTAATATGCAGTTTGGGAACTTTTAAAAGCAAGAAATAGATGTGAGCTGTTCATTCCTTTTACTAACCTGAACAGTTGCAGTTTATTTTTGGGGAAAAAAACACATTTTACAAAAGCAATTATCCATTTTTATTTTGTTTACATTGCACTGAAAATTTACATCATACTTTTACAAAGTTTCTTTTCATAAAAATATACTTCTTTACAAAAGTGTATGCATTAATATAAGAGGAGTAGCCAGTTGCAGAAGAAACATTGTTTAAACAAGATCTTAAATGTATTAACCTTAACATTAATGAATGAATCATCGTTATTGCAGTCATTTGAATAAACAGGAATAAATAACTGATGACATAAAATTTAAATCTGCATCCTGCCAGTAGAGTACAATGTTGAGAAAATTGAATGAATTTCCCAAACAATGTATCTCAAAGTGGTTTACAAGAAATTCACTAAATGTTGTAGAGATAGATCCAAGCAGCGCTCCCAGGTGCAAGGGTTTCTCTTAGGCACTCTGTCTCATGATACAAAAAGTTGAGACTGTTCACAGAGTTATCCATATTTGAAAGGGACAACAACAAAGAGTTAACACTGGGTACATGATTTTATTCAATGAAGTAAAACATGCTATAAAAGGAAGACTATGATCTATTAAATAAAAATGCTGGCATTACTATTTGATATAGTTGTAAATGAGCCACCAAAAACTTACAAATATATATTTTAATTTGACAATGAAAGAAACTTGTTATATCTGAAATTTGGTGTTTAAGAATAAAGCTACAGAAATGTAAAAATATATAAAAATATGATATGTCCACAACTTTAGGAAATAAATTTACACTGGTGATTTATAATAATAATTTTTTCATTCATTATGTTTAGGGACTGGACCAAAATATTTTTCTAATTATTGTTAAGTGAAAGTTAAAAGTGTCAAAATAACTTTAAATTTGAAGACTCAACTGGAAGCAAATGTAGAAATAAATGGAGTAGATTATTAGGGCATTTTATTTGGTCTTTCAAAAATATTGGAAAGTAAAGGATGGTAAGTTTGGTGTCTCAGATAACTGCAAAATAATAATCTTTCTAGATAAATTTTGCCAGCTCATGGTCTTTGGGTGACAAAACACATTGAAGCTACTATCACATTTGGGATTTTAAAAATAATAAAAATAAATAGAAAAAAACATACTGAAGCAAGGAGTTAAATACTACCCCATAGCTCACTGAATAATACTGGTTACTCCATAATGGGGAAATGGGGAGGGTAGTAGCACAATGAACTTACCATTTGTAGAAACTGACAACCAGTCTAAAAGAAGAATAGCAATATAATACTAAAGAACAAAAAGACAGAAATATTCAAATTGGAATGGACAACATTATTTCTTCTGAGGCATAAATTAGCTCATAAACATTTAAAGTCATAACTCAATCTTAAATAAGGAAAACAATGCCTCGATTAATAAGAATGAATGGCAGACAGAGTGGTATGAAATACAGACTTACAGGTGTGATGTAGCTCAGGACAGTTAAAGAGAAGTCAATGATCTATTGACTCTTGTAAGTATAGCTCTTATTTTCTACCCTATATCTTTTTTTTTAAACCCAATCCCTCTAATATAGTTTATAAAGCACAGAAATACTGATAGTGGATGCTCCTCCAATATATGCAAATAAGTTTATGTTTTAGAATAATCTCCTTTTTAAAAAAAGCAAATAAACTGTGAGTAAGCACTCTCAGAGTGCAGCCAAATTTTTGTAAAACTCTCCATGGTAAACATGAAGAATTATGGTCCAGTTTATGAAAAAACACTCTTCTGTATCATTCCTCAGGAAAAGGTGACCCAGCAAGTCCTGAAAAGTGTGCTTTAATTTGTTTAGCAGTGAACTAAATGTGCACTGTTTTGTGTGTCGATTTCCAAGCTTCTGAAGAAGGCAAAGGGTTGCCTTGTTATACCATTGTGCAAACCGTGTTCAAGTTGGGATCAAATCGTACTGCCTTCCCTTCCAGTGACTTCGCATTGGTGTCATACATGGGGTTTTCAAAAGCTGCTTGGCCATTGTTATTTTCATGAACTGAACATCCTGTATACTGTGTTTTAGGTGCAGTCCTGTTGATAAGAAAATTAATTAGCTATGCATTAACTTTCCTCCAGAAACAGTGGACAACAGCTCAAACGTAATGTATACCGTTAGCAGATAATGTAACTTAAAAATATTGAGATATCATAAACACAGTGAGTCAATCTTGAACAATTGCTTGTTACTTTAAAAACCAGAGTAACTTTTAATTTTACATATAATACATATTTATATACAGCAACAATATTAGTAATATAAACACATAATATAATGGCTATAATAAATTTTCTTACAAAATTAGAAATTACTATGACATCATGTATAGTATAAATAATGATGGTAATAGATTTAAATCTTGTCACTATTTATTTGTTCATCAAATATTTACTGAACATCTATTATGTACCAGTCATGATTCTAGGCATTGGGTATATAATAAAAAAAAATAGTCTTTACTTTCAGGGAGTTCACATTGTAGCGATAGAAAACAAGAATAAATTAAAAGTAAATAAAAACAAAAATAGTAACTAATGAGTATTGTTATGATGAAAGGGAAAATGGTTAATATGAAAAGTAACTGGAAGCCACTTTAGGAGAGGTAATAGGGAAAGCAACTTTTAGGAGGTAAAATTTAATCTGAAACTTGAATTATAAGTCGGTTCTTCACTAGGAATGAAGGAGATTCCCTGAAGAGTACACAACTAATGCTGAGGCCTAATTTGGAAAGGTACTTGGAGTATCCCAAAACATGAACACTCAATTTTGTTTTTAAAATGGTACACATTAAGGTGTGCAAGTTCAAAAACTCAAAGAAGAAATGGCTACACTCATACACAAGTCATGAAAATAGTTTCTAAAGGATTACTGACGATTAGGTAACAAGATGCATGAATTCTAGCTTGGCTGGTAAAGGCTGCTGGTCTTGAAATTCTGATTCATCTTTTTATTTATTTCACCTTTGACTAATGCTAAACTGTTTATCTTTCCCACATACCATGTATAACTTGCTCACATTTTTCATGGAAGAAAGGCAGACTTGCTGCTATCTATTTCTGGGGCCTAATTCCTTAAAATGATATATCTTAAAATAAATTTGTTTCTCAACTCTGTTGTTTACACTGAACAGTCAAATTTCAACTATTAATTTTATTGTAATTTATAATTGCCATTATAATACTATCTCTAATGCATTTTCTGAATTTGTCTATATTTCAAAAATTTATGCAATTTCTATAATAATAACTTTTTAAAAACTATCTTAAGTTTATTGAAAGAAAACTAATAACTTGCTCTTACTAGGTATGTTTTATACTATAAGTTTACTGGATCACATTTTTTCCAAAGTAGATATAAAATAAAAACCAGAAACAACATCATTTTGCCTAATTAGGTAATAATCATGAAAATACAAAATAATTGCTCCTTCTCAATATTCAACAACAGCTTGAAGGAAAATACTATCAAGATTTAAAAATTCACACTGTAAATAAAATTTAATTGAAAATGTATCAAAGCCCTAAATACAAGAGCTAAATCAATAAAACTCTTAGGAAAAACACATGGACCTGAATTTGCCAATGGTTTCTCGCATTGGACATCAAAAGTACAAGTAAGAAAAGAAAAAACATTGAACTTCATCAAATGGAAATTTTTTGTACATCAAAGAACACTTAGACAGTGAAAATGCAACCTACGGAAAGGGAGAAAATATTTGCAAAACACATTTCCAATAATGGCCTAGGGTGTAGAATACATAGAGAATTCTTACAACTCAATGAGACAAACAGCCCAATTTAGAAATTAACAAAGTACTTGAATAGGCATTTCCACAAAGACAAATGGCTAGCAAACACATAAAAAGATGCTCAACATCGCTTATAATTATGAAAATGGAAATCAAAACCACAATGAGATACAGCTTCATATACACTAGGATGGCTACAATAAAAAAAAAAAGACAAATAAAAACACCCAAAACCCAGAAAATAACAAGTGCTGATTAGGACACGGAAGAAACAGAGCCTTTGTCAATTGCTGATAGGAATGTAAAATGGTGCAGCTGCTGTGCAAAACAGCTTGATGTTTTAACTCAGTAACTTAAACATAGAATTGTCATATAATTCAGTAATTTCATTCCTGTGTATATACCAAAAGGAACTGAAAATTAGTGTTCAAACAAAACCTTATACACAAATGTGTACAGCAGCACTATTCACAGTAGTCAAAAGTTAGAAACAACTCAAATGTCCAGCAACTGGTCAATGGACACATTCATCCATACAATGGAATATTATTTAGTCATATAAGAGAATGAAGTACTGATGTATGCTATACATGATTAAAACTTGAAAACATTTTGCTAAGTTTAAGAAGCCTGATACAAAATGTCACATATTGTATGATTCCGTTTATGTAAAATATTTGCAGAACAAGCAAACCAATAGAGGCAGATTTGTAGTTATCTGCAGCTGGGTGAGGGGAGTGAGGAGTGACAATTTAATGAGTACAATTTCCCTTTGGTATTTTTTCGAATTATAAAATATTTTGGAAACATACAGTAGTGGTGGTTGTATGGCACTGTGAGTGCACTAAATGCCACATAACTGAACGCTTTAAAATGGTTAAAATGGTAAGGTTAGGTCACATCTATTTTACCACAATTTTTTAAAAAGTTGATGTCCTATGAATAAATTTAGTGATGAATATTCTTTATTAATAAGATCTGATATTGGCCAGGCCTAAATAGCTGCTAATTCACACTCAATACACATTTGTATAATATTAAGTAAATCATTCTTAGATGTTGCAGACTGGCTCCAAATGAAAATATCTATTTTGGAGGAAAGGCATTTAAGTTATAGTCATTTAATTATCTGGCTACCCACATATTTTTTCTTGATAAGGGATTGTCCCAAATAGTGGGACATAGTAAAGCACTCACCAGGATTTGTAATGGACTGAGAGAAAAGGATCTACTAATAATATGTACGGCTGTATTTTAGATCTATCACAAATATATTAATTACAATTCATCAAAAGCAACAGAAGTTGAATAAGAAGATTAGACGATTTTGCCATCTGTCTGCCTGGGTAAAATCAATTAGTGTTTTCATGTGAACTAAGAGGTTTGGACCCAAGCTTCTTCTTAGTTTTCTAAATATATCTGGCAGCAGATATTATCTCTCAAATTTAAACTTTAACCTAAATTTTCTATCTCTAAAGTCTCATTATAGATAACGTAGAAATAACTTTTACAATTAGTTGCACACCAGGAAATTGTCAGGCAAAGAAAGGTTAAGTTGAATTGCTGTGCAATAATAGAGGACTTTTGTTATATTGTATGTAGTGTTGCGCGGGTGGGCAGGGTAAATAAGTTTTTCAGTGACTATGGTAATAGCACACAGAGTTCAACAACCCAGAAAAAAAAATTTGAAATTAGGATTTGAATTACAGCAGTAAAAATAACATGAAAAATAGATTTGGGAAACATTTTGTAGTTAAAAAAATCAATGAGCTTACCTTTGTTTATAAAGATAAAATCCAAATCCTGCAAATATAAGTGCAAAAAAAGGCACAAGAATAGCAATGGCCACAGAACTACTATTTGTACCATGAGGTTGGTTCGAAGAATTTGAACCTTCTGACATATTCAATCCTACAAAATAAAAAATAAATTATAAATATAATGTCAACCCTTTTATAATAATTAATTTCTACTTTCATGAATCAATTAACTTCTTCCATTCTTAAGATATGTACCTGGAAATGGACATAGTAAACGAACGTAATTCATGAACGTTTTCAACTCATTTTCACATGTTTGCACAATGCCTCTTATGTAGAAGATATTTTTCCAGGAAAGGGTACAAACTAATAAATAAGCAGAATCCCTGATCTAAGGAGTTTATACAATAGTGGGAAGACGTGGAGACACTAATAAGTGTACATATCAAGCATGAATTGATGGTCAATCTGCTTTAGAAAAGAAAGGAGTAATTCTGGAGGATATACAACATAGGCTTGGCTTGAAGAATCTTCATAAGCCTAGAAATGAGAAGGTGAGTAGTTTAGTTAGGAGATGTGACAGCATTGACGTGTGATAGAAGTGGGAGGTTAAAACAATAAACTATGGCTAGACTCTAAAAAAGAATAAATACCATTCAGATGAACTCAAAGTTTTTTTTTTGTTGTTGTTGTTGTTTTTTTTTTGAGCCAGGGTCTTACTTTGTCACCCTCGACCTCCCTGGCTCAAGCAATCTTCCTGCCTCGGCCTCCCTAATAGCTGGGACTACAGGTACATGAAAACACACCCAGCTAACTTTTGTATTTTTCCTGGAGATGGTTTTTCACCATGTTGTCCATGCTGGTCTTGACCTCCTGAACCCAGGTGATTCGCCTGCCTTGGCTTACAAAAGTGCTGGTATTACAAGCATGAGCAATGGCACCTGGCAGAGTTACTATCCACCTCAGGAACAACTGAAGGTGTTTAGAAATAAAAGATCCAGTGATATAACATGAGATTTAGAACATGACTGTAGTAGGATAGACTTCAGGGAATACAGACTGGAAGCAGGTGTACTTAAAAGATTGTAGTGACAACTGAGATTTAAAAAAGGAAGTAAAATTTAAATTAGAACACTAGGAAGTACATGGGACAATAGACTTGAAGAGGATTTAATAATGAAAATTAACAGAACTTATTTATGAGGATGTAGGAGGCAAGAAAACACAGGATTACAAATATTCTACTTGAAGCTCAGTAAATGCTGATGGCATTTGCAGAGTTAGGAAATGAGAAAAGCCATGTTTGTCAACACATTGGCACAGGAAGAGGGAAAGGGAAACAGCTATCAATTATTAAGAGGAAATAGTTCCTTTTTTATAGGTTCTGCTTCAGATGTAGTGTTTGAGACACTTTGGAAAATATTACATGAAAATATTCAGCACTACATTACAAAACTGTGTAAATATATCAGGTTTAATG
The DNA here is from genome assembly GCA_963574635.1 of Cheracebus regulus. Taxonomy (NCBI): domain Eukaryota; kingdom Metazoa; phylum Chordata; class Mammalia; order Primates; family Pitheciidae; genus Cheracebus; species Cheracebus regulus. The sequence continues at coordinate 13,363 of CAUYQU010042860.1, forward strand.
AGTGTTTTATACTGTTTTTAAGACAAACACAGGCAGGGTGGGATGTAAGTGTCATCTTATTTTTCATCCAGAGAAAGCTCATTTCTCTTTTTGATCAACAGTTATATTCAACGAAACCTCATCTTTGTCCAGGTTAAAGAAAATTAGTATCGTTTTTTACCTTATTTTACCTGTGACTTAGTAAAGCTACACAAAAGTTCAAATTTTTTTTTAAAAAGTTCATTTTTAGTTGAGCATGGTGGCTCATGCCTGTAATCCCAGCACTCTGGGAGGCCAAGGCAGGCAGATCACCTGAGGTCAGGAGTTTCAGATTCGCCTGGACAACATGGCAAAAATCCCATCTCTACTAAATATACAAAAAAAAATAGCTGGGTATGGTGGTGGGCACCTGTAATCCCAGCTACTCAGGAGGTGCAGGCATGAGAATTGCTTGAACCCGGGAGGCAGAGGTTGCAGTGAGCCAAAATTGGGCCATTACACAGCAGCCTGGCCGACAAGAGCAAGATTCAGTGTCAAAAAAAAAAAAAAGTTCATTTTTTAAAAAGATAAATGTCAAATAATAATTTTTAAAGCCTCAATTTGTTCTTTGTGTCTCCCTGTCACAATGTAATAACAGGAGACAGTAGAACTTAGGAGAATTATACACAAAAAGCTATGTGTATAAACACATTCTTGCAAGATCACTAAAGGTTCACACACACATAGAAGAGTTGGAAATAAAAATGACAAAATTCTTTGCCTCCCACTGCAGAAAATTTACATATTTGAAGAGCACCAAATCCCCAAAAGGGGCTCATTCCTCAAAATTATTTTCCCTTTCCAGACCATAGGAGTTTCTCAAAATGTCACTACATTTTCAGAGGAGTGAAAACTGCGACAATATTCAAACTGAAGAGAAGTATTACAGTTCTCATGAGGTACGATAAAAAAATTTACAGTTTAATATTTTCTTTTTTTATCTATATCACTTTTTCTCCTTTTTATGTGCTTAAAGGAAAGCCAGTTTATCATGTTTATTAGAAATAACATGACAATCTAAACACTGTACAGAGTTGGTAGATAAAGATCCAATATTTTGAAGAATGTGATTATTTAAAAGGGCTATCAAAGGTATTAGTGTATAGTCCTGGCAGTGCAGAATTTACAGAGTAAGTGTGCCTAATGTACAGGATCCACAGTCTTTTATTTTATGATGGCTGGGATAATAACAGAAGTTCATGAAAATCAAAATGAATACATTACCCAGTCTTTGTAGGCCAAACTGCCCATAATCTTTGCCTTTAATAAGTCCTTGAAATACATAAGTAGCTCCATCAGGCTCAGCAGAAACCTAAAAATATGTAAAGGACCAAATATATTTGAATACTGGCCATAGCTATATTTTCCAAGCCTTAATAAATACTCAGTTTTATTCTGAAATGAATATTATCTCAACTTCCCCTCTTTTATATTTTCCTCCCATGCAAAACACAGCACATTGTGCACATTTTCCATCATTAAAAGCAAAAGTAGGTTTTTTAATTTGAAATAATTATAACAACAAAGAGACTGGTTATTACTATATGATATAGAGATATAGATTTATTATAGATTAAGACATCTGCTGTCCAAAAAAAGCAATGACATGATGAAATACAGAGACCAATTAAAAATAAAACATAAAAATACTGTGCTTTGTAAATTCTATTACTGTTCTACATCCTCCCTCTCCCAGCCTTCATAGGAACTGTATACTCCCTATCTCATTGAGTTGGGCTTGGTCCTGTGACTTGCTTGGGCCTATGGAATGTGGGGGTTGGAATTCCAATAGTTCAGTTGCAAGACTAGGCCTTAAGAGCCATATTGCCCATCATACCAAGTGGAAGAAGCCAGTCACAAAAGGCACATATTACATGATTTCATTCATATGAAAGTCATAACAGGGAAATCTATACAGACAGAAAATAGATTGGGGGTTACTTAGAGCTGATTTGAGAATGTAAGGTGGGGGTTGGTAGCTAAAAGCTGTGAAATTTCTTTATAACATGAAGAAAATATTCTAATCCTGGCAAGGTGGCTTACGCCTATAATCCCAGCACTTTGGGAAGCCAAGGCAGGCGAATCACTTGAGGTCAGGAGTTCGAGACCAGCCTGGCCAACATGGTGAAACCCTGTCTCTACTAAAAATACAAAAATTAGCCAGGCATGGTGGTGTAAACCTATAATCTCAGCCACTTGGGAGGCTGAGGCAGGAGAATCACTTGAACCTAGGAGTGGGTTATAGTGAACCGAGATCATACCATTGCACTCAAGACTGGGCAACAGAGTGAGTGAGACTCTGCTCAAAAAAAAAAAAAAAGTATTTTAAAATCAGCTGATAAGGGTTACATATATGTGTGCATATACTAAAAATCACTGAATTGGACATTTTAAATGGGTGTGAATTGTAGGATATGTGACTTATGTCTACATTGAGCTTCAAGACAAAGGTGTATGTCAAAGTATCTGAGCTTATTTCAGAATCACAGCTTATTTAAGAACCACTTGCCCCCTGAGAGTTTTGGACTTCTGACAAGAAAAGTACATGCTCTAGGTGACAAGTGCCCTTTGAGAGTCAGCCCCAAAATGATATGGTAAGACATGAAGAAGACCTGGATTTAATACCAGAGCCTCAAGTAGGGCCTCCACAGCTAGCCCATTACAAGTGAAAAATAGCTAAATACTTACTTTTGTTTGAACCTGAGACTTCATGGCTGTGTCTAATGTTGCAAATGCTAACTATTGCATTCACCTTGCATTTGTGCCAAATATTATATTTAAAAATTTTATATGCATAATGTAATTTGATCTCATAAGTAAAATAGGAAATGTTACATTTCAGCAATTTCTACAACTAAGTATTAAAGTGATATATCCTGAAGTTTGTGTTAATTAATGGCAATTAGTTACCTAAGTCATGTACATTATTATAGAAGTTGTAAAACACTTGAATCCTCACTCTAAAAAGCAAAGCATACCAAACCACACCTGCAAGCCTGACATTTCACAAGTGGTTTATTCCTTATTATCAGACATCATACTTTGGGTATGGCCACTCTAAAAAATAAAGTACTTCTAAGGAGAAGCTCAAACTCTAATATTTTAATGAATCAATTCACTTTGTTTCCTACATAAAATAATGCAATTAATCTGAGTGCATTGGAGATTTGAGTCAGTTCCCAACTCCATGAATATATAATGGATAAAGAGGATGAACATTTTTTTCCCTCAGGAACCAAACTTATTGAAGCCTATGACATAGTAGGCTTATTGAACTTCTTGAAGGCTTATTGAAACTTATCAAAGGCTACTACATAGTGGCCTATGACCTACTAGCGTATCTTCTTTCCCATTAAGGCAGTCGGATCTCTCATGCTGACTCTCAGCAAAGACTCCGGGCCCTTGTGGTTTCCACTGTCAATGTTAAAACTCCACTCACATAAATCACTTAATAAGAGTGACTCCATGGTGAAGCCACAGTAACTATCTCCCCACAGGAAGTAGCTCACATAAGTTCCTTTTCGTAGACTTTATAGATCAAATAATCTAAATTCATGCTTCAACATAATGGGAATATTTAATTTTCTGATGTACTTTGTAAATATGTTGCATATGCCTTAAGTAGTAGTGGTTCCAGACAAAGACTGAATTATATTTCATCCAGATTTATTTATCATAGTACTGACTGTAAATGGAATACATTTGATGAAACCACTGAAAAACTATATGTAGATCTGTATACACACACATATACACACACCCACATCCACCCACACCCACATATACACAGACCCACATCCACCCACCCACCCACTACAAAAGTCAGCAAAGCACATCAGAATCCAGTATTCCTAGGTTTGTACTTTAGAATACTATTTATATTTACTAATATATACGTATATATATATGTATTCATAATTAGCTAAATTTAGAAAACTCTCCTTTTCTGAACAAGATACAAATTTATCATTAAAATCAGCAATAGACATTAAAATAACTATACTTACAAAGCCATCCATTGCCCAATTTTCTTCCTTCATTTTCTTCACAGAAGCATGAGCTGGTACTTTAATAAGATATATGTGTAACATTAGGCGAGCTTCCTGGCTTTTATATAACCCTGTAAAATGCAAGAACACTTTGGTCTACTTCATTTTATTGAAGTTATACTTCATTTTATTATTCATAGTTCCTTAAATAGATTATGTAAGATATGTAATAGACAAATAAAACAAAGGCACATAAAGGATGGCTTAACCCATAATGCTGTCTGCAAATCCTGTAATATACATTGATTTCTCTGTCTTCTGAAATCCTCAACTTATTTTTTAATTGTGGGGTTTAAATTATCTACGCTATCACAGTTAAGCACTAGTGTTTTTAATAACATCAATCCATGATATTGAAAACCAAATGATTTCTCCCCAATCAGATTCTAAAATTTTCAAGCATACAAATAAAATGTTAAAATTCCTGATATTCTCCTTAATAATGAATTAGTATGCTAACTCTGTGAAAAAGATTATTAAAGGTGCTGCTTGAGCCACAAAGATGAATATATATTGTTCCTATCCTTAATAATTTCCAACTGAGTAGGAAGTATAAGTAAGGGACACAGCTCACGAAAACACATGAGAGAATGTGATATATTAAAAACCAGAGAGAGACCATTTCACACTGGAATGATCAGGGAATAGTTATAAAGGAAAAGCACTGGAGAGCCAAGCATGGCGGCTCATGCCTGTAATCCCAGCACTTTGGGAAGCCAAGGTGGATAGATGGCTTGAGTACAAAAGTATAAGCTTAGGAGTTTCAGACCAGCCTAAGCAACATGGTAAAATGCCATCTTTACAAAAAATATTTTTAAAAATTGGCCAGCCATGATGGCACACACCTGTTGTCTCAGCTGCTCAGGAGGCTGAGGTGGGAGGATGGCTGGAGCCCGGGAGGTGGAGGTTGCAGTGAGTCGAGATGGCACCACTGCACTCCAGACTGGGTGACAGAGCAAGACCCCATCTCAAAAAAAACAAAAACAAAAACAAAAAACAACAAAAAAAGGCATTTGAACTGGTTCTTAAAAATAAAGTGGGATTTTTAGTCTGGGAAGGTAAATACAAGTAATGACATAAGGAAGAGAAGCAAAAATATATACAATGATTTTTACACACTAAGTGTTCTAAGGGTAGCAATAGGATGGAGTGCAAGCATGTTTACAGACATACTATAAAATAGGATCTAAGAAAAAAATGTTGTGATTATCCATTGTTTAAACTTGACTCCATTCATTCATTCTAACTTAAGTGTTCACCTATGTAATAGGGCACCAAAATACACAGGGAATGCAAAGATAATGAGACATAGATCTTAGGCTTAAAATCAACAGGAGAAAGACATAAAAGTAATCGATAATAACATTGCTGAAAAATTGCTACAATTGATTTATATGGAGACAGTAAGTGAAAGCAAATTAATCTAATTATTTCTCTCTCCATATATATAGAAAACTCATGAATGTATCTAGATTAGAATAAGTATACATTTATTTTGGTGTATCTCTTTATATAAAATAAAGAAAACCTGTGTTAATACAACAAAGTTAAATAAAGTATTAGTCATAATTTAAGTGAATTGGTCTCATTCATTTAAAACTTCTTTCAATTAATATCATGTCATTATATGTATTTTTAAAATCATACTACATAGTAAATTCTAATATTTTTACTTTATGTTTAATGGAGGATCATTCAATAATATGAATGACACTCAGTATTTCTTCTAAAATTTATAAAATCAATGAATATAATTTTATTTTCCAATTTTTACAGCATAAATTATTTCATTATTAATATGTATATGGGATATATCTATATAGACAAGAAGTTTACAGCATATATTGCATATTTGCAATATCGCTTATCATAGTGACTCATTTTAAAAAATGAGAGCAATTATAATTCAAATGCATTAATTTGAAAATAATTATTGAGGTCTATTTTGTTTCAGATGTTCTGCTAGCCTCTGGGAATACAATATTAAATTGGAAGGCAAAGAGCTTTCTTAGAATTTATATTGTTAGAATACAGACTACATAATAAATAATAAATACAAAAAATATAGTTTCAAATATTGAAAAGAAAAAAACAGGGTAAGGCTACCTAAAACTAATAATATGTCTGACTGCATTTGTAATACAAATGTTCCTTTAGGTCTGGTCATTGGGAGCATTGCTTTAGGTGGTGACTTTTGAGAAACTGACTGTTAGGAAAACCAGTGCAATCTAACATAATGAGAGATGTGTACTGGACAGAGGAAACAGAAACTTGAGATTGGCCAGGTTTTAGTTCCCTTATGGTTGTTTAAATAAATGTAGCTCTATCTTTATCTGCCTTAAATATTGGGTGTCCATCTAAATATCGTCATTCAAATAAATGATTTTGTGGCCATAGACTAGTTGAGAAATCAATGATTTGGTATTTTGGTTTTATAAGTATAAAGTTTTTGTTGTATTCACACCTAAATTAAAAATTATGAAATTGGACCCCTTCCTTACACGTTACACTAAAATTAATTCCAGATGGATTAAATATTTAAACGTAAGACCTAACACCATAAAAACCCTACAAGAAAACCTAGGCAAAATCAGGACATAGGCAAAGACTTTATGACTAAAACATCAAAAGCAATGGCAACAAAAGCCAAAATAGACAAATGGGATCTGATTAAACTTAAAAGTTTCAGCACAGCAAAAGAAACAATCATCAGAGTGAACCAGCAACCAACAGAATGGGAAAATATTTTTGCAATCTACACATTGGACAAAGGGCAATATTAAGATTCTAAAAAGAACTACATCAGATTTACAAGAAAAAAACAAACCCATTCAAAAATGGGTGAACAATATGAGCAGACACTTTTCAAAAGAAGACATTTATGAGGCCAAAAAACATATGAAAAAATGCTCATCATCACTGGTCATTAGAGAAATGAAAATCAAACCACATTGAGATACCATCTCACGCCAGTTAGAATGCCGATCATTAAAAAA
>CAUYQU010042861.1:0-27150 GCA_963574635.1 Cheracebus regulus
CAAGAGCCCTCAGAGGGAGCATGGCCAACACCATGGTTTTGGACTTCTAGACTCCAGCTGTGACACAGTGTATTCCTGTTTCCTGAGACATAAAGCTTGTGATTCTTTTTGACAGCAACTCAGGAAACTCATACACCAAGACACAGAGTCCTTTATTTAAATTCATTTTTCGCATTTAAAAATATTTAATTGACAAAGACTGTATATATGGAAAGTGTCCAATGAGATGACTGGATGTACGTATACATTACGTAATGACGATCACAATCAAATTAATAAACACATCAGTCATCACCCATGTGGTACCTAATGGATGGACCCGAAATTATGCAGCCAGCTTGGGGCAGAGCTGGGTTTGAAGGGCAGAATCCTCACCTGGCCACATTTGCCTTCAGTAATCACTTTCACTTTCTCATGAGGATTTTAGGGACTCCACTGCTCCATGTCACTGCATCAACACATTGTGGAGTGGGGGTACCATATTTCATTGCAGGCATCTGAAGATCAACAGTGGGGTTTCCCTTCGCTAGACTGTAAAATGAGTGAGTTGGACTGATCTCCAGGGCCTTTCTAAGCTACGTGATTTGAGAGCAATGATCATTGTAATTAAGACTCTTGACTCGTGCTCATTTTAAACCATGATTAGGGATATGAGATGCTCTGTGTGTTTTCTAAATAAACTTCTTTGTGACCTGGTTAAGTATTGGATATGAATTGGCTAGAGGGGGCTTGCTAGTAGAAATGGTGTAATTTAAAATGCATCCACAAGCATTTACACACTGAAAGACATCTAGATCTTCAGAAGTTGGGTAGTATCCTAAAAGCACAGTGTGTCATTTATGGTAGACAATTGAAATTGCACTGAAATTAAACTTGGTGAGGAGTACATTTCATAGTATTCAATTTTTACCTTTCACTTCCTTTTATGTCTGGCTCTCAGAAAATAGGAACTGAAACATTTGGTTTCTCCAGTGTATTTTCAACTTCAGACTTGTGCATTGTAAACCATTAAGCAAATGATCAAATACTACATCTTTATCCACTCTTGTATGGACATAGAGTTTTGTTATTCATGCCTTCGCTTTTCTTATCTGGCAGTAGATCTTTCTTAAGATGGGGTCTCACTCTGTTGCCCAGGCTGGAGTGCAGTGGCATGATCTCGGCTCACTGTAACCTCCACCTCCCGGGTTTAAGCAATTCTCTGCCTCAGCCTCCCAGGTAGCTGGGATTACAGGTGCGTGCCACCATGCCGGGTTAATTTTTTGTACTTTTAGTAGAGACAGTGTTTCACCATCTTGGCCAGGCTAGTCTTGAACTCCTGACCTCATGATCCACCCACCTCGGCCTCCTAAAGTGCTGGCATTACAGGCGTGAGCCACCACGCCCAGCTGAGGAGATCTTTCTTAACCTTTAGAAATTGGATTAATGTGATCCTCTTTAACTTCGCATTTGATGTGAATGTCAGAACTTTTTGAAACTTAGCTGTGCCTTTAGTACACTGATCATTGAGTGCCTGTTGCCTGGCAGGCACTGGGCTGTGCCTTGAGGGTAGGTGAGGAAGAGACACCAGCTCCGTCATGGAGTGTGTGCTCTGCTGGAGGATAAAGGCACGTCTCAAGCAATGGCATAAATGCACCTGACACCATGACTGTAATCAGAGTGGCACAGCCAATGGGCATGGGGCTAGGAGAATATGATAATTCACAGGAATGGGGAGACTGTCTGGGTTCACGAGAGGTCTTCCCAGTGATGAGAGAACTGCAAGTTGGGAGGAGGTAGAAATTACTGACAGAAATGCTGGTAGAGATGAATACATTGGCGGATGATCGTGTTGCAGGGTGCCATCTTTGAGGGATAAAAGGGGTAGAGTTTGTGCTCCTGCTTCAAACCCTCAGTGATGCATTGTAATGGTAAGAATTGGCTCTTGGTTTCCTGGTTTGCCTGATTGCTGCATCCACAAATCCATGGGTTCTGGGGTTAATTCCCATCCATTTTATTGCTGAGTTTCTCAAAATGATAGTCTTCAGTACATGTTACTGGAAGGAGGTGCTAGACTCAATGTCTTCATTGCTTTTGAAGCAGATAGTCTAGTGTAGTGTTTCTCAAACATAAGCATTAGAGTCTGCTTGGGGTCTTGTTGAAGCCAAATTGCTGGGACCCATCCCAGGAGTTTCTGAGGCAGCAGATCTGAGATCGGACCTGTAATTCCCCAGTTGAAGTTGCTGTTACTGGTCTTAGGGGATCACCTTTTTAGAATTACTGCATTAGGGTACTTCTAGGTTATATGTGCACAAATGACCTGCTTAAGTTTTGAGCTCAACGTTCTGTTTTATTCCTTCCTGTTCAGAGGCTGGTATCCATAGCTCTAGGTCTCATCATTTGCTTTTTGTCATCCAGTTGTGCTCTACTGATTTATAAGTTATCTTTATGTTTCCAGTTTCCCAGTCAATTCAAGCCAATGCATATTTATTGGGCATCTACCATGTGCTATGGACTGTGAGTGACTTAAAGATTAATAACAACAACCATAAAAACTCATTGATATGCTGGGCATTATTTATTTCCCCATGGCCTCCAAATGCTCGGCTCATAATTCAAAACACTACAGCAACTTGAAGGCAGCAGATTGTTTCTCATCTCAGGGATCCACAGGTACATTGCTTCTCAAACAAAGGTATGGTAATTCCAGGCTGCATGCAGCTATTCTTCCTTTAAAGACTGAGAAACCATGCATATAACATCTTTTCTTCCTTCTTTGTTTATACATTCAATAACTATGTACTGACATCTTACTTTGAAAAGGTCATCATGCCAGATACCATCAGTGATAGAAATACAGGTAAGATTCAACCTCTTATCCCAGGGAGAGCAGACTCTCAGTAAGAAAGACAAAATGATAAATGAAAATACCTATACTACAAGGCACGCACATCACACATTCCGTAAGTGGGTAAAAACACAGACCTTGGCAGCACAGAATCTTGTTTTCCATTTGTGTCATTTAGCACAGTGGATTAGTTATCTATTGCTGCATAAAAATTAATCTAAACCTTAGGTCAAAACTGCAAACATTTATCATCTCATATATTTCTATACATCAAGGATTCAGGAGCAGTGTAGCTGGCCACTTCTAGCTCAGGGTCTCTCATGATGTTGCGGTCAAGTTGTGGACAGGGCTTGCAGTTTTATGACAGTGTTGGAGAATCTCACTTATGTGTCGCTTGGCAAGAGGCTTCAGTTCTTGCCCACATGGCCTTCTCCCTAGGGCTAGATGGGTGACATTAACAGGTGGCTTTTCTGAAAGTGAGGAGAGAAAGAGGGAGGATGACAGGGAGTCTAAGATGAAAGACACAGAGTCTTAGAACTTGATCTTGGAGGTGACACCTTGTCAGTTTTGCTACATGCTATTGGTTATTCAAATCAAATCTGGCACCATGTGGATGAGGATTGCAGGAAGGTGTTAATTGCAGGTGTCAATTGGCCATCTTGAAGCTAGACTATCACCAGATGCTCTTCCAAAGGAGATGGATATAAGCTGCATAGAATTTTGTCACAAGGACAAAGGAGAAAGTGTGAACAAATACGTAGGTACAGCAAGTGTTGAGGAATGGGGCGTGTTGTGTTGTTATCTCAAGAGCATGTTGAGTTTGGGTGATGAAATTAAAATCAGACCATTTCAGGTGGTGCAACTTGATGGTAAGCCATATAGAGGTTATTCTGTAGGCAATGGGGCAGTCACATTAGGACTTTTGCAGAATTATTTAAGGAATATCAGTTTCATGATAGTAGAGGTAGGGATAGAAGACAGAAGGTTAGTAGTGCGAGTTGAGATTTAGTTATAGATTCAACTGTGGTAGAGATTGAGGAGATGGGGAAGGCGTGAGGCTCTGCAGAGGCATTGTAAGGATGATTCTGATAGAACCTTGCAAACCATTGGATAGAGGCCAAGACAATGAATTACCATCCAATGTTGTAGTTATGGGTAGAGTTGTCCTGCTAAGAAAAGGGAGAGAGTTCAGAGGTAGGTGAAGGTTAACATTATTAGATGCTTTGGAGACACATGAGACTGACAGAGATGTTATTTACCATTTATTTTTTTGGCGATTATAACATAATCAATAGATATTGAGAGATTACTGTTTTTTAGTCCTCCATATTATTGCTTGGATGAATTTTTTTTTCCTGAAACTTGCCGAATATTATCCATTAGGAAGACATTTTCAGAGGGGTTTGGTGGCTCACACCATGTGGCCAAGGACTGAAGCACTTTGGGAAGGTGAAGCAGGAGGATTGCTTGAGGTCAGGAGTTGGGGACCAGCCTGGGCGACATGGAGAAACTCTGTCTCTATACAAAGTGTAAAAATTAGCCAGGCATGATGGCATATGCCTATAGTCCCAACTACTTGGGAGGCTGAGGTTGGAAGATTGCTTGACCTTGGGAGGCAGAGGCTGCAGTGAGCCCAGATTACACTACTGCCCTCCACCTTGGGTGACACAGCAAGACCCTGTCTCAAAGCAAAGAAAAACAAACAAAAAACAAACACCCTTTAAAGCATTCTAATCATGATTCCAAGACCTGTCTGTGTCCTGACTTTAAGAGCAGGTACTATTATTGAGAAACATATTTTTAATTATTCCCACTTCTATTGTACCTTTTTTTCTGACAGCAGGCGGCATCCCCTCAGTTGTCCAGCTGACCCCTCAACACACCCACATTCTGCTTGGAATTTCTCCATAGGCTCTGACTTATTTACTGCTCCTGCTTTGAGTAATGTTCTTCTTCCTCAAACTTGTTCTCCTAATTTTACTCTACCGGCTATTAATTGAACTGAGTTTTTGACTGTCTGTTCCTCCTGCCTTTGCAGTTATCGTCACTTCCTAAATTCCATCCTCGAATCACTTCTCTTCCTTCCATACTGTCCTGTGTAACATTGTATTTACTCATGATTTGATGATCATTTCCACTGGAGAGACCCCAGGGGTCTAGACCTGCTCTCACTTCTCTTCCAAGCTCCTTCCTGCCCTTACAGCTCCCCTTTGAACAACATTGCCCATATGCTCTGCCCAAAACTCACTTCATTCAGTGTGACCAAAATTGTCCCATCATCTTTCTTGCCAAGCTTACCCTGCTCCCGGAATCTTCTCCCCTCAGTCCCTCGTCTTGGGGTTAAATCCCCTCTCTTTCCTGTTTCCAGTGTAAATCACTTCCAGAAATAACAGGTCCTGTCATTTCTTCTTCTGTGATACATCTCTACTTTCCTTGGTCATCTTCTCACTTTATGTGTTACTATTTTAATCATCTCCTGTCTACGACTTGTACACTCGCTAATCTATTTTTAAAGCTATTCTTTCTTCATCTTCCCAAATAATTGCTTGTGTAAGACTGCTTTCTCATTCAAAATTTATCAGCAAGTGTCCACCTGTGCTCCACTGTTTGCCCCATCTCCATTTTAACAACTGCAGTCATGATTTTACTCCTCTGGGTATTATACTTCATCCTCCATCTAACCTGAGCAAAGCTGGGAATCACTGCATTTCACCCTTGGCTTCTTGCTTTTTCTCATTCTTCTCAGCTCTCTTTCAACCTGGAATACTGTTATTTTCACATCTCCCCACCTTATTCATTACTGAGGTCTAAAATACTGTTTCTTGCACTGCTCTTTCTAACATGCATTGTTTGGATTTCCCTGTGGTAGTCATCGATTTCCATTACAGATGGCCGGAGACGTGATACTTTCTTGAATGTGAATTTCAGCAGTTGATGTCTTGTGTCTCAGTTTCCTCAGCTGTTGAGGGCTGTGAAAAAAGTACCTACCTCTAGCTATATTTGCAAAGTAAATAAGACCAGGGATTGTGGCTCATGCCTGTAATTCAAGCACTTTGGGAAGCTGAGGCAGGAGGATTGCTTGAGTCCAGGAGTTTGAGACCAGCCTGGGCAACATAGGGAGATCCTGTCTACAAAAAACTTAAAACATAAAAAACTTAGGCAGGCATGGTAGCACATACCTGTGATTCCAGCTACTTGGAAAGCTGAGACAAAAGGATAGCTTGAGCCTGGTGTTTGAGGCTATAATGAGCTAGGATTGCACCATTGCACTCCAGCGTGGGCAGCAGAGCAAGACCTTGTCTCAAAAAAAAAAAAAAAAAGGAATAAATTAAGCCTGTAAAGCACTTTAAACAGGCACATAGAAAGTGTTCAAGCCAACCCTGACATTACTCATCTTTGACCCATCCTTATGTTTCTCCCTTCATAGTGTAAAATATTTTACAAAGGACTGTTTCTCATGACACAGAGAAGGAAGCTCAAATTCCTTGCACTGACCTATTCCACTTTTATTCAGTAAGTGTCTTGCTCACTTCTCCAGCTCCATCCCAGGCCATCCTCTCCTCACTGCATTACTGTCCCAGTCATGTTTCGGTTTTGTGATCTGACTGGGTGGGTACCATAGGACATTTTCGTGTGGCACTTCCTCTGCCCAGAATACCCTGTCCTGTTCCTATTTAAAGTGGGCTCCACCCTCTGTTGCGTTCATATTTAGCCCATTCTTAACTTTCTTCTCTGAGCTCGCCTGATCTTGAAGGCTTTTTTTATTTTTTATCTTCTTATGGATATGTGTGGATGATCGAGGGGGTTAGTGAATTTTTCTCTGCATTGTCTAACAATGTGTACTGCATGAATCTGGAATAGATTAGTACCCACTGTGTATTTATTAAAGAAATTAGTAGTTGTAAGACACTCTGTAGATAGTCACTGAGTGAATGATAAAATCCAATGTTCCCTGGTAAGGACAAGTGTTAAGTCAGCTGTCACAGTTTTCTGAGACATGCAGCCAAGCCAGAGAGACTCTGAGTGGAGGCCTTCATTCATCATGCAATCAACGCCCTGTACGGGAAAGTTCCTCTCTCACCTAAGGGAACATGGATCTTCCTTGATTGTTCACTTTGGTATTTCTAACTTAGCGTGATTTACTAAAAATGTTTGGATCACACAGTACATGTATGTCTAAATGTGTATCTTTGAAAAAACTTCCTCATCTATATTAATATCCCTAGAGTTTTTACATTTTTTGCCTGTATCTCATTAAAAATGATGTCATGAGAAATTTTTTGTCAGATTTCTCATTTTGGTTTGTATTTGGAAAAGTGAGAGTGATGCAGTCTAAGAAAGTTCAGGATTTTGAAGTTTACATTCTAACACAAAAGCTATAAATCTTCTGTACAGTGTTGCTTACTTCTACTGCTCACTGGATGGATGAGTCTATGTGCTTTTAAAACTTCTCATAAAGATTTGGGTCAAAACTAGCAGTGTGGTCAATACATTAATTTCCTGAGAGTTTATCAGAATTGTGGGATGATTTGGAAGGAGAGAATTGTGTAAAATCAGTCCTCTATTTTTAAGCGTGTTCTTCTAAAAATCTAAATGTAAATTTTTTTACTCATTCATATTTTCTTGATTTCATATTGATAAAAATTAAATAAGATGAATGTTGTGTTAAGAAATGGGAGCAAATCCAAGACAAAAAATCAAATGATTTGTTAAATTTGCAACTTGAAAAAAATAAACACAGTTTGAAAGATTGCTCTCTTTGAGGAACAGTGATGAAATTTGGTTGAGATAACTTAGGGCACAAGTCAAGGTCATTTGTGTTCATTTGAACATTCATATTCACATCTGGAAATATCCAGAATGAGCATACTAAAACCTGCAGGTAAATTCTTTTCTCAGCTGAGCATACCATATTGTTGTAGTTAATCAAGAAATCTACCAAAATTAAATTGTCTTCCTACTTTTTAGTTTAAAAATTTAGGAGGCCACTAGGACTCAAAAGAAAATTCAATATATAATGGACCATCCTAGGGATACTTCTTTTTGACATAAAAATCTCTCTGAGCTATCCTCAGGTTTTAAATATACCTCTATATTTTCCTGTTTTTGTGTGTGTTTGTGTGGGCCTACATGTTCATATTAGTCATCAGTGTTGTCAAAACCTTGACTAGAATCATTGTCTAGACCTCTTGAGGTCACTGGGGAGGTTGGCTACAGTATCCACCTCTTTCTTTTCATGGGTCCCACTCTGATAAACATGCTCCTTCTCTCTCTCTTCTTTCAAGGTCATCTTTGAGGACATCTTTTGAAGCTTTTTCTGAGATGCTGCCTCTTGTGGGCACAACACTCTCTATTCTTGTATCACCAGTATAGGAGCTCATGCAGTTTATAAGCACTTGCTTTAATGATGCTCTCCCTAAAAGACCTTGAGGAGAGGGATCAGCTGGCATTCATCTTTAGGATCCCTTCCCTGTCCTCACGGCACATTCATGGTCCACGCTCAGCAAACACTTGTGCAATGACATGACTTAGGGTTTCTTGACAATCTGAATTGTTACTTCTGTTGATACAAAGGGATAACATTAGCATCATACGAAAAGTCAGAGTTCTATCAATGTCATCTGGATGAAAATGTTTCTATCATTATATCTTATGTCCTAGGTGTCGAATGAGTACCCAGGGTGAGTTGGAATGGCTATGTGCATCTCTCTGAACTCCCAAATCTTTAGTTGTAATGATGACCTTACATGGAGAGGCTTATTTGAAACATCATTATAGTGTGGATGATAACCTTCTTAGCTTCCACGTCTGATATTCCTCCAAAGGCATGTATGCTTTGATGAATGTATTCTCTTTATGCTAAGCTTTCTTTAAAATGACATGAGTGCTCAATAAATGTTGAATTTTTTTTTTTTTGAGACAGGGGTTCACTCTGTCACCCAGGCTAGAGTGCAGTGAAGCAACCATAGCTCACTGCAGCCTCTGCCTCCTGGGCTCAAGCAATCCTCCCACCTCAGCCTCCGGAGTAGCTGGGACTACAGGCGTGCACCACCACATCTGGCTAATTTTTGTATTTTTTGTAGAGACAGAGTTTCGCTCTGTTGCCCAGGCTGGTCTCAAACTCCCTAGCTGGAGCAAACCTCCCTCCTCTGCCTGCCAAAGTGCTGGGATTACAGGCATGAGCCACCACGCCCTGCCCCGTAACTTTTAGTTTAATTAGCACCTTTCTGCTTTAGTTCATGTTGACTATTGAAAATCTTATAATCCCATATAACTTGTGTTTTTAAAAGATACTTTTGGATATTGATCAAAAACTTACTTGTTAAATAGAATGTATATTATTACAAATGATATGAATATGGTAGGATGTATTTTTTACATGACAACTTAGATTATAAAATACAATTTCTGGCCAGGCACATTGGCTCATGCCTATAATCTCAGCACTCTGGCAGGCCCAAGGGGTACCCCTCCATCGCTTGCATCCAGGAGTTCAAGAGCAACCTGGGCAACATAGTGAGACCGTGTCTCTATAAAAAATACAAAAATAAAATTAACTGAGCATGCGGGTGCACGCCTGTAGTCCCAGCTACTCAGGAGACTGAGGTGGGAGGATTGCTTGACCGAGGCTGCAGTGATCCAAGATTGCACCATTGCACTCCGGTCGAGGCAACACATAAATATGCGTACAAATGGCTGATCATCTTCATATTAATATGAAATTGCATTTTTTTCAGACAGGATCTTGTACTGTCTTGTGGCCTTCTGTAGTAGGTTGTGTTGTCCAAATTCTGGAGTAATCAGAAGAATTTTAATCTAGATAATTTATCCTTTAACATTTGAAATGTTGTATAAGTTACATGACAATGCCTTATAACTGAGCTCTAAATAAATGAATAATGTTTGCGACAGCGAATCATGTTGCTGAGAACCAAGGAAACATAAAGAAGCGACTGTTTGAACAGGGAGTGTTAATGGTCTGCATTCTCCCTTGCACCCAAATGGCATCACCTATGGGTTTGATAAAAAAGCCCTTGCTTTTCTTTCCCTCCTCAATGCTTGAATTTCCAACAACAAAAGAGAAGCCAGGAAGAATGCTGTGTTGTAAGTACCCCCAAGAAATGTTTTCCTTTATGAAGAAGCAAACATAGTTAGGAAATACGTAACCATGGACAGCAGAAAGGTAGTTGAGTCTGCATGGAGGATAGTGACTGGGGACCCATGAGAGGAGAGGTGGTGACCAAGACATGCAGGAAACATTCCTGGCACCAAGGGCAACTTTGAACACACTCCTCCTAGGCAGAGCTAGCATGGATGAACAGAGTTCTTTTCAGGGAGACTCAGTAGTTACACAACTACACATGAAACACTTTTGATGGGAGTTTTATCAGATTTTAGCAATATCAGATTTGAAAATAGGGGAAGCACACACAGATACAATTAGTTTTGCCACCTTACTTGTGTGTCTAAACAAACCTGTAAAGAAAACCAAGCAAACTGAGAAACAAACAAAACCTCAAACCTAACATAATAATAATAGGCTGGGGGCGGTGGCTCATGACTATTATTAATCTCAGCACTTTGATAGGCTAACACGGAAGAATTGCTTGAGCCCAGAGTTCGAGTCCAGCTTGGGAAACATAGTGAGATCCTATCTCTATAAAAATGTTTTAAAAAATTAGCCAGGTTTAGAGGCATCCACTTGTAGTCCCAGGTACTTGGGAGGCTAAGGCAGGAGGATCACTTGAATCCAGGAATTTGAGGTTACAGCCAGCTATGATAGCACCATTGTATTCCAGCCTGGGTGAAACAGTGAGGTGTGTCTCCAAAGTAAATAAATAAGTAAAATAAAATAATAATATTTTACCCTATCACAAGAAAATTATAGCCAGCCAGGCACAATGCAGACTAATTATTGTAAAATTTTCTGAAATACACATACATTGTTAACTTGATAATTGTGAATTTAACACTGATTGGTGGGTGTGAACAAAGGTATGATCAAGTAAAATAAAGGTACAGGCAATTTCAAAGTCTCAATAACACAATTTAAAGAACTAATATTAATTGATCATTTACTATAGGCACACTCATGCATTATGGGACTGTCTTTGGTGTTGATATCACAAAACTTTACTTTTCTTTCCACTGGTAATTTTTGTCACTGATGAAAACTGTTTCAGCCATAAATCCTCACAGTGTGGGGACTGAGGGTTGTAGGAGAGAAATGATGGTCTCAATCCTCACCTGAGCCAGTGTCCTGTGACAGGTGAAAGCCGAGCAACCCAGCCTGAGTTCTGGCTCCACTTTTACAGTTCTGTGGTGTTGGGCAAGTTAGCTAATATGTTCCTGCATTAGTGTTCTCAACTAATGGGGATAAAGGTTACATGTACCTTATATGTTTTTTGAGACTATTAAGAGTTAGTATATGTAAAGAATTCAGCAAGTTAGATACTGACTCACTATGTACATACTAGCTATTATAACCATTATTATTTGGACAAATAGCTAATGCATGTGGAGCTTAATACCTAGGTGACGGGTTGACAGGTGCAGCAAACCACCATGGCACACGTTTACCTATGGAACAAACCTGCACATTCTCAACATGTGTCCTGGAACTTAAAGTAAAATAAAAGTAATAAAAAATTATTATTATTAGAATTGTTTGGATGAGGAGGTAGCTTGATATCTTGAAAATATGCATGGTCTTTGGAGTCAAGATAGGTCTTACTCCCTGCTTCAGTGAGCTGTGTTACTTAACACCTGGATATCAGTTTTTCCCTAATGTAAAATAAAATGTCATAACTACTGCACTTGGCTGTAGAAGGGTCAGTGAAGATGAATGTTATTAGGCGTCTTGTTAAATATAAATTCATTTTCACAACTATAGTTTCATCAACAATATTTATGATAATGCCTATTAATAACAAAATGTGCTAGGTGTTATGAGAAATCAACAACATAGTTAAAATATGATCCTGTCTTCCTACAATTTAATAATGTGCTGGCCCATTAGCTGTGAAACCCAAGGCCTTATCTACTTTGTATTAATATTTTTTCAAGCATTGATGTAAGCCCAGAAGGGTATTGAGTGATGTATCCTCTTCTTCCCTTACCATCTTTCCTACAGATGCAAAATGCTGAGTGTGAGAGGCCACTTGGTACTCTGTTACATATCCCGCAGTCGTTACTTATCTATGGTTCTTGCTTAAAAGTAAAAGGAGAAGTGTTGCATGAGACTCATCCTATAAAGAGAGCATTCCGAGTGAGATGACAAGAACTCCGAATGGTCCTGAGATGATAACTGATCCAATGTAGATGATACATCTATTTGGTTGGTGCAAACATCATGGCGGTTTATACCCTTGAAAGTAAAGGCAAAACTGCAATTAGGCTTGCACCAACCTAATATATATATGTATATCTTTTGGAGACAGGGTCTTGCTCTGTTGCCCAGGGTAGAGTGCAGTGGTACGACCATAGCTCACAGCAGCCCCGACCTCCCAGGCTCAAGCGATCATCCCACCTCAGCCTCCTGAGTCCGCTGGGACCATAGACACATGCTGCCCCACCCAGCTAATTTTGAGATACGTTTTTTTGCAGTAGAGTCAGTAGCAGTGTTGTACTGACCCTCTGCCATAGCAAAACATTTCTGCAGGTTGAGGATTAGTTCTTGCAAATAGGTGATTTCCAAATTGTTGATTTGTTCTTTTCACACATTTTGCAGATTTCTAAATATTTAATTAAGCAAGTTAGATCTAATAGAGAAATACATTGAATTTATGATCTCCAGCAAAACCTTAATGCCACCCAGATTAATGTCACCCAGATTATGAGCTACCCATTTAAAGCCTCAAGGAGTCTTCATTGATTTTGTATTCTCAAACTCTATGTGTGTGCTAAAATGGTTGCATACAGATTCCACATGAATCCATGCATGTGTGTAGGTGCTCCCTCTTGACTAGTTCCTTGACTTATTAGGGAACAAGTTAAGAATTACTTATGTCACAACCAGCTAGTTCTTGTAAATACCTATAAGGAAGCTTATGAGCAATGTCACGTTGGTTTTGAAGCAGTAGCATCATCTCTTTTATTGATGGAGAGTGGTATGTTTTTCTTTCTTTTTTTTCTTCTTCTTCTTTTTTTTTAAATAGGGACCAGTGTCCTGAGATGGAAAAAAACATCAAGTAGGTTTCCAGGGAGGCATTTTTTAAGGCACCATCTCAGAAGGACAAAGCAATGGTAAGTATCAGGAATAGTTATTGGCGAGTCCAGCATGGCAATCAATGACTCTGTTCTGGACTGTACTGTGGACTGGCTGTATTGTGTGCCCAGGCTGTGGGCTCAGGCAGTTGTTCAAAACCCTGAACCTGGAGCTCAGACCAGAGGGCTGTATGGGAGGCTCACTGTCAGTCATTGCAACCCTAAAAACCTCATCCTTCCTCGAGCCCGAGTGTTCCCATGTGATGATCAGAGCTTAGATACAACATTGGGAAGGAAGGTGGTGGGGGTGGGGTCTGCCTGGAGGACAGCTGAGAGGGCTGTAGGTCCATTCCCAACGCTTCATTTTTCTAAGGGGAAATACTTCCACAGGGGAGAGGCAATCCCACATCATTGGCCACACTTATGGGAAACCAGTGCTCCCTTCATTGCATTTGCATGCTCTCCTTATAACCCCAGAGTCTATCAGGATGCCAGGGGGTCTGTTGGAAGAGGCGTCCAAGAAGGATCTTTAGGCAGCAGGATGGGAGCACATGCCAGAGCATGACCTGAGGTAGATGGCTTATTCATTATCTTTTAATATCTTTCTCTTTCTTTGCTGTCAAACATGGGTAATAAAATACTTAACCTGTCACATTATAAGAATTAAGTGAGGCCAGGTACAGTGGCTCATGCCTATAATCCCAACATGTTGGGAGGCTGAGAAAGGAGAATCACTTGGATTCAGAGTTTGAGACCAGCCTGGGGAACACTGTGAGAGTTCGTATCTACAAAAAATTTAAAAATTAGCCAGGCATGGCGATGCACATCTGTAGTCCCAGCTACTTGGGAGGCTGAGGTGGGAGGATTGCTTGAGCTCAGGAATTTGAGGCTGTAGTGAGCTGTGATTATACCACTGCACTCCAGCCTGGCCAACGAAGCAAGACCCTGTCTCAAAGAAAAACAAAAAATTAAGTGCAAACAATGTCTGTGAAACACTCAGTGCCTGGTGATGTCTAAGGAATGCCCAAACTTTCCAGGTAAGGGGTATGGGATGCATAGGGTGAAAGTGCCATTGTATGAGCATGAATGGGAACTCATCACTATTCCTGAAAGTATCTGATATCTGATCCAGAATTAAAATATTTTAACAGAAAATTCAGAGGAAACTTTAGAATACTGAAAAATGCCATATTGGTCAGTCTTACTGGTTAATTAGCTTTTCTGAAGTACATACACACTTCTTTTTTTTTTTTTGAGACGAAGTCTCACTCTTTCATCTAGGATGTAGTACAGTGGCACAATCTCAGCTCACTGCAACCTCCGCCTCCCAGTTTTAAGCGATTCTCCTGCCTCAACCTTCCAAGTAGCTGGGATTACAGGCACTTGCCACAATGCCCAGGTAGCTTTTCTATTTTTTTTTTTTTTTTTGAGACAGAGTCTTAATCAGTCGCCAGGCTGGAGTGCAGTGGTGCAATCTTGGCTCACTGCAATCTCTGCCTCCTGGGTTCAAGTGATTCTCCTGCCTCAGCCTCCCGAGTAGCTGGGACTAAAGGTACACACCACCATGCCCAGCTAATTTTTGTAGTTTTAGTAGAGATGGGCTTTCACCACGTTGGCCAAGATGGTCTCTATCTCTTGACCTCATGATCTGCCCTTCTCAGCCTCCCAAAGTATTAGGATTACAGGCGTGAGCCACCACTCCCAGCCCTAGTTTTCGTATTTTTAATAGGGACAGGGTTTCACTATGTTGGCCAGACTGGTCTCGAACTCCTGACCTCGGGTGATCCGCTTACTTTTGCCTCCCAAAATGCTGGGATTACAGGTGTGAGGTACCACGCCTTGTCTGCCTGGCTAATTTTTGTATTTTTAGTAGAGACAGGGTTTCACCATGTTGGCCAGGCTTGTCTCCAACTCCTGACCTCAAGTGATCCGCCCACTTTGGTCTCCCAAAGTGCTGGGATTACAGGCGTGAGCCACTGTCCCTGGCACACACTTCACTTTGAATCAAGCCCTTTAGAGTGTCTGAGCTTCTTTTACAGTCCCTTGCTGCACCCAGGAGATCCCAGGCCTGGTGCCATCTTACCTCCAGCCTTCGATTTATGCTAGTCTGTCTGCCTGTGTGCAATGTTTCCTTTCCCTCCTTAATGAAGTTCTACCCATCCTGTGTTACGTGGGTTGATGGAGAATTTTGAAAAAATAATTATTGGTAATCATTAACCTCTACTGACTTATTTCATTGTTGCATTTATCAGCCTGGTTAAGTCAAGTCTAGCAGTGCTTTCTTACTTTGGTGGTGAAAATTGTTTCATTTAAAAAAAATTGAAACAAACAAAAGTAGAAAGCAGTGGTTTCAAGCTCATTTGGAGTGTCCAAAATGACATGCTTGGAAATTTAGGATTTCGAAATAATTGTCTGCTCTACCTCATGGCCACACTTTGGGGTACATCTCATAAAGTAGACAAACACAAATGAAGGTCAGCTCTCTGACTCACTTTATATATACCTCTCAGAAATTCACCCTTGGCTGTACTGCTCACCAGAAGTCCATTTTCTTCTAGAGTAAATATTTGCAATTATCTAGGACTCAGAAAGTCCCAGCATCTCATTTTACCTTTTTATTTGTAGCCCCTGCAGAGTGGGATTCAAAATGTCAGACAGGTGCTACTAGTACAGGCTGAGGGGACACTCAGACTATGAGATCCTTCTCACTGTCTGGACACTGGAAATATAGCAGAGCCCAATGAAAAGGTATGGGTGGAATACTTTTATGATATACAGCTGTAAGCCCATGTTAGTGGAGATATTTCACATTTGAAATCTGGACCCTTCCCCACAAACTCAAATTTTAGAAAGGCTCATCTAATGTTTTCATACATCTCAAATAAATGGCTCTGTCTTTTCATGGTTCAGCTGCAAATCTGCAGTCTTTACAATTTGATTGCTTAAATACTGGTTATTGAAAATTTTTCCTATCAATTCGAATGTTGTAGCTTCCAAACTTTTGTCAAAATTTAGACCACACGGGCCTTTTGAGTATCTCTTTAAAGATCACCAGATAATTTTCCTATCCATAGTTTTATCTTTGTAGAATAAACTTCAGTATTTTTCCTTGATTCTAGAAGACTGTCAAGGTCATGTTCTTTATGGAGCTCTTGTTTCCAACAAAGTTGATTTCCAAACATCTCTCCATGTTTTCTGCCATAAACGAATACTAGGTTTTGTCTTCCAAAGATAATTTGTAATAATGCTGTCCCCTACCTACCATTTGATCATTAACATACAAATTGGAAAAAAACATACTTGGGAAAATGACTGATCAGCTATTTGCTATTTTTATCTAGTATAGATTTATTTGTCTTATCAAAGGTAAAACGAATAAATGTACACATCATTTTTCATCAGCATATACAGCTAAATAATCAATAATGATGCATATGTAAATCCCCTTGTCTCCTGAATTATTCAACTTTCTTTTTTCCATTTCTTTTTTTTTTTTCCAACCAGGAGGAATCTTAATAAATAATCAAGGTCTGAAGTCTGAGAAATGTTTGTCTTCTTTCTCATACCTCCAGCCTTTGAAACAGGAACCAATGCAGTTTGGTTGTAATAATTTCAGTAGCTGCAATGCAAAGAACATTCAGTTTAAAATAATCAGGCTGTCCTAGTTCCAAGGAGAAGCAGTGGTAACAGGTCTGGCATCAGGCTCAGAGCCATAGACGAGTCACAGCTTATAATATGATAGACTCACCTTATGAAACCCAAAGGGAACATTATATAAAGTGCACAATAAGGAGGAGGAAATGAGAACTTCTGAACCTAGGACTTTTTTTTTATTGCTTTATCATATGAACTTAGGTTCAATCTACATTTGAAACCAGTGGGCATTATCAGTGTGTCTCTGCAAGAGTCAGTTACTGGTTTTGCTAAATTGGTAGCTGCATTTTTTCTTAAGGGGGAATGCTTTGGAGTGTGTTTTCCTGACAATTTGGAGTGGCCTTTGCTGAATGGTGATCCTAGGTTTGAATTTCCTATTGTACACTAAGGATTGGTTGGCTGGATGAAAAACAAGTGACAAAGGATTTTTCCTTTCCCAGTATTCTCAAAATTCTCAATAAGAACTGAAAGCACCATGACTCTTCAGTGACATCAGTTGTCCTTGAGGAGGGGTGCAGGATTTCATGGAGACACACATAGGCCTGATAATGAGAACATCTATGCTGTAATCCAGATCTGCTGCTAATTAGTTGTTTGCACTTACTAGGTTTTTGGTATGTTTAAAGACTGTGGAGACATGCATTCATTCCTTGTCACTATGAAGAATGTGTGAATGTAAATTAAGAACGACAGCTAGCTCAGAAGTACAAATAATTCGTGAAGCCTATTTAATACTTGAAAATTTCAATTTTGCCAGTTCATTCAATTTTTCTATATACAGTTGACTGAACACTTTCTGGTTTTGTAACCCCTATTAAGAAAAATTCTTTGCAATGGATTTTCATGATAGTCTGGATAGTCTTAGTTATTGTATGTTACAATTTATTTTATTGCCAGGATGACTTAGTCCAATTCAAAACTAATGATCAAGAAAAAATCCTTTCATGGCATTCCTGAAACCATAAGTTTTATTTTTAAGTCAAGGCATGAAGGGGTGGACTAGGAAATTGGAAAGTCAGTATTATGTGGAACTGAATTTGTAAGTATGTTGAAGATTCTGATGATCAGGGTAATTCTAATGGCCTGTACGTTTGAACACTGAGATTGTTGATATTTTACTTAGTTCTGAACACATATTACCCAAATGAATCTTTTATTAAACATTTTGTGATTTCAAAGGACATAGAGTAGTTATGCAAATCATGGTGCAGCAACTTGAGTTTAACCTTCAGATACTAGGGAATCAACAACTGAAAAAAAAGGACAGTATTTGAATGCTATTACAAAGACACCAACAGTTCTTGAAGGACATTTCAAAGGCAGACAATGCAGTAATTGTGATTGAAATACATGCATACACGCTCAATCTCTATGATATGCTCCTTCCACTTAGAAAGTGGGATGAAAGCTCATCAATTGAAGAATAATTGCTAAAAAAGATTTCTCCTCTATCTAGCTTTGGAGTATGTAGGAGATAATCAGAGTATTTTGTCTTGGAACTTAAAAGAGATGAACAGAGTTGTGCAGACATGGGAAAAATAAAGTTTAGTTTAATATTTAGCTTTTAAAATTAGTACTTGATGGACACTTTAAAAGTGTACAATTATCAAAACTTCAATATCCAATTCTTTTATGGAACCTATGGTGGATACATGGAAACACCAGGAGACGGGTGCTGGTTCTTGTTAACTTTTCTTTCTCTGTCAGCCGAAGAGTACCTGTCCCATAGCAGTAAACTAATAAATATTTGCTAAATTAAGAAGTGGGAAGGGTGTTGTAGGTTATTGATCAAATAAAAATAAATATATTTTGTTTTTTATTCAAAAATTTCCCCGACTTAATTTTTTAGAAATGTTACTAAAACTCATCTGTGATTCTTTGAGTCAAGTCAAAAAAACGATTTTATCAATTACCTTTTTATGCTGAGGCAACAGTTTCCCAGTTTCCCCATTCTGCAAAACTAATTTCCTGATTTCTCTCTCACCAGGGACCATTGCCCTCCAAAATCCTACAAGGTGGGTCTATGACATCTGCTAGAGAAAAAGAGGGACAGGATGGAGCAATAGATTCGCGTGGGCAGTGACATACTGACCTCTGGGGTTAGGATGACTAATGCTTAGTACAAAAAAGAAGGAAAAGAAAGTCTTGGCGAGGACTGTGTTATCTCAGCATTTCCCAGAAGCTCCTTCAGTGGAGACTTCTCCTGGGAACTTCACCCCACAGGCTCCTAACGGCACTTCCTGCCTGTGGGGCTCCACGCGCGAAGTCATACCAGGTGATGCTTAGGGCATCAGGAGCGGAAATACGTGCGTGCCCCCTGGCGTGTGCGTGCCCCCTGGCGTGTGCGTGCATGCATTTACCGTGCATGCGTACATTGGTGTGTGACTATATTTTCTTCCTTTCCAAGATGAATCGCCACAGGTTGGCTGAAGTCTTTCAGGGCTGAAAGGTATGTTAGTTTTAGCTTGAATACCAAATACGTATTTAATGCAGCACACCTCTGAAATAGTTACGAAAGCCGTTCCTTTCCCCGTTATTATTTCTTTCGTTACAGCTTTGAATAGTAAACCTTCATTTTTCTATAACAAAAAGTTTGAAAGGAAAATTTGAAAAGAAATTTTTAAGTGGCTCTGACTAAAGAAGGTGGAGTTAGATCTGATATTTCCTTTAAATTTCTATAGAAAACAGACTCATATATTTTTATAGACAGAAAATACTGATGAAGGTGACATAGAGTTAGCTTAATTATGATTTTCTATGATTTAATTAGGTAGTAAATTACAGCAATTAACGTGTTCACTGCTTTTATTAAAAACCATCAATTCTGAATCCACAATGATATTGTTGAGTAAGGTTTATATCTTGTATCTGTATTTTTGCAGTGCTTAAGTGTCAAGGGAAAAACTTGACACTAACTCATAGACCAAGACGATTACCATGAATTGCCAAAGTATGGGTTGCCAAACTTTTTTGGTAAAGGACTCGTGATAAATAGGGAAAAACAAAGACTTCTAATATGATTTTTAAGGAATGTTTTCACTGTGATGGTTTCTGATATATATACATATATGTATATATATATACATATAAATATATATACATGTATGTATATATATACATATAAATATATATACATATAAATATATATACATATAAATATACATACATATATATATTTGTTCTTAGACCTCCTTTATCCTTTTCCTTTCATCTCGTTCTCAAACTCACAAGGTTTCCTTTGTACAGCTAATATATTGCCTGTTTTTTCCCCCCTAATTTATGCTGCTTTTCTGTCAAGAGGCTATATTTCAGAATGGGAAAAAAGGGCAAGTATATATAGTTAAATGAATCATTTTTTACAATATTTATAAGTTATTATACATAAGCTAATGTTGTTTGATCTCTGGAGGATAAAAATAAGCTTAAGTTTGAGTACATGATAGTGCCGCACACACACCTATGGTGTGAAAACTATGGCCTGTGGGTGGCAGCCAATTTTTATAAATAAAATGTATTGGAATACAACCACACACTAAATTTACATTTTCATCTATGGTTCTTTTATACTACAATGCCAGAGTGAAATGGTTGCCCCAGACACTGCATGGCCTACAAAACCTAAAATATTTATCACGAGTCCTTTACCAAAAAAGTTTGGCAACCCATACTTTGGCAATTCATGGTAATCGTCTTGGTCTATGAGTTAATGCATCCATGCATAAATTTTAAATTAGAAATATGTAATACATTAGCATTAACAACAGAGCATATGCTTTTGTTTTAGGAATTCTATGAATGTATGCCCTACAACTCTTAAACACAGAGTAGGTTTCCAGTAGCCTGGAATCTGGGGTGGATGGATGAATGGGACCTGGGAACACCCTTGAATTTTACACGTAAAATGTATATGCACCAGGGAAAGATTCAGTGGCCTTAATAACACCAGAAGCTGCAGCTGGCTCACGTGGGTTTTCAGTGGTGGCCTCTAGCTGCTCAAGTGATGGATTTCACTTGCTGGTTGATCTCTCTTAGGGCTAAGGTTCATTATTACACAGATTGATCTTGGAGAAACATCTTGACTGTTTTTTTCAGACTCCAATCCATTTGTTTCATGATCTAGAAGAAGGGAACGCTTAATTAAGTGCAAACAATTATTGTGATTTTTGTTCTGCTTCACTAAACTTTTTAATGAAGTGCATTTTGTACAGTTAAAACCAAGGGGTTCCTGAATTCCATTTTTCGTGGGAATTTTTGAGAGAGCAGTAATTTTGACTCAGTACGCTTCTTTGGAGTGGATAATTAATATTATTGGGGAATGGCATTGTTTGGTCTTCCTCTGGCATGTTATTCTCTGTCACACCTGGCATGCTGTGGACCTGTAGTAAATATTAACTAAATATATTTTAGACACAGATGATTAAAGATCTTTTGCTGAAAAACATTCTCAATATATCTTTTATACTTCCCTTTCCACGGTGCCTGCTGAAAACATGACTTTCAATTGTGTTCCTAAGTCTTGATCAATTTAGAACTTCAGTGAGGCAGAAGGTAACATGATCCATGTGAATTCTTGTCAGTGCAAAGGCCTGGAGCAGTGGTCACTCTTTCTTATCCATGAACCTTTGTGCTGTTCCTCTTTGTACACAGTTTAAAACATAAATAAATGTCATGCTGCCAAGTGTGTATCACAGTGCAGGCCATGTAGAAGATGCTTTATGTGTGTTGGATGCAGGCCAGTGTTCTCAACTCAGCAGTTTCAGAGGAAGTGAAACAAGCACTAACTGTAAACCAGTAGCCATAAGGTTTAAATCCTGGCTGAGCAGTCCAAGTGGATTCCCTAACCTCCTGCCCTTCCCCTCAGCTGAGAAGGGCAGGCAGTGCCCCTGGGCAAGGCTGGGTTTGTCCAACTCTCAGAAGGTGCCGTTCTTTGCCTATGCTCTCCTGCGTATTAGTGCAAAGCTGACCAACTTCCCGAGTGGAGTTCCTTTACATTCTGCAGAAAACCTTCTGTGGTGCTTTCACATTGGATGGGAAGACTAAGTTATTTTGATCTCTGGTCTATGTCAGTCATGTTTTGGTAAACGAAGCATTCTGTTTTCACCAGGGGATGAAAAGGTATTATTTTCCTTGAGTTTTGCAAACCTGGGTGGAGAAGAAAATCAGTGCAATGTCTTATGGATTTATTTTAATAGAAGATAACAACTTGGAAGCAATTGAGTGTTCAATCTAAGAGATTTTTCCCCTCAGCATTTGTTCTGATCTCATATATATGCATCGAAGAATATAAATTATTTGGCATTGACTTGTCTGTAATTAAGTCTTCTAAATGGACTACTGTTTTAGCTGCTATATTTTCTTTTCAGTTACTTGGAAAATTTAAACCTTCCTTGGGGAATGCTTAGTCTTTCACTTGTCCTTTTAATGGTAATTGATTGGATTGTTCAAATTATGCTGTTCTGGGAAGAAGGTTAACAAATAAAATCTGGCAAAGCAATAACCAAATGGCATCAGGTAAATGAATAGAGGAGCACACTATGTCCAGGGATATGTGTCTTCACTAATTTCTCACCTTTCAAAAGTTGAAGATTCATAATCAAGGTAAATTTTAAAATGGAAAGTTTGCCAGCTACATATTTTAAAGTTCATAATAGGTGGTTTTTGATTGTTTTTATTGCTAGTATTTCCATTTAGCTTTTTATAATAATTAGTTAAAAATCTCAACTAATTTAATTCTTTTGATAAGATGTCATAAGTTGCATTTTTCAATGTTTAAGCCAGACACTTGCTTAAAAATCAGTTAATGAACTGAGAGTGAATAATTGTCACTTACTATTTTATATTTGAAATACTAGATTATGGTTTAAGCAATTTACTTAAAGTGCAAGTAGAATACTGAACACATTTTGCTAACACTCAGTGTTTTTAAAATCATCACCATTTCTATGGTTAAGTCTTAGAACAACTCTCTGAAATGATGTGACATCAACCATTTAAGAAAATAATTAAAAGGGATAAAATAGTACCACATGAATTGGGATTCCTTGAATATCCAGCCAGAAAATTACTGATTTTAGGAAACATTTTATTTAATCTCATTATCCTTCAAAGTGAGTGGACCTTTGACGTCATTTTCAACGGCGATACCATCTTGTTTTTGTGTAGTTGAAGATCAGTTCATTGAGCTTATGTCTCAGGAAGAAATTGCAGTACTTCCTGTTTTTGGTGTTTAAAAGGTTAGACTGCTTTGGAAAGAAATTTCAAAATGACTTGACTTTTCAGGGCTTAGAAAGCAGACTCCAGCTGTAATACTGTATGCTTTTTTTCTACAAATGTTTTCTATTAGATGCTTATGAGAATGTTTTCAATTTATTTCTTTCTGATGTCCTCTATATTTGGAAGTGCAGTTGTTTACATCTAATGGACACTTTCTAGCACCCTATTTCATCCTTCCTGTATATTTCTTAGCTAGCATTCCAGAAGGGGCAACCACATTTGTTTTTCCTTACTTTCCACTCCTTCCTCAGCATGTTCATGTTCTCAGTTGTAACACATAATCACAAACTTAATGGTTTGAAGAACACCCAATAATAAACATGGTTCTGGAGGCCGCTTTCTGAAATGAATCTGGTGGAGCTACTACCGAAGTGTCAGCAGGGCTCCTTTCTTCAGAAGAATCCAAGGGAGAATTTATCTCCTTGTCTTTTTCCCCCTTAGAGGCTACCCACATTCCTTAGCTGTTGGGACAGGTCGCATCTCCCTCTCTGACTCTGACCCTCCTGCCTCTGTCTGATAAGGGCCCTTGTAATGCTACTGGGCTCACCCAGCTAATCCAGGATCATCGATTCATCTCAACATCCTTAACTTAAGCACATCTGCAAAGTCCCTTTGCCGTCAAAGGTCACATATTCACAGACTCTGGGGATTAAGATGTGGACAGCTTTGGGGACAGTGCATTATCCAGCCTCAGGATGCTATCATCGTGTGATTGATGAACCTCAGGGGTCATCTTAGCTGGCCTCTGCAATATCTTTCTGCCTCTTGACACCTTTTCCGGGATGCTCTCCTCAACATTTTGACAACACTCTTGTTTCCCCTTTTTCTCCCTGATGGCTGATTTTCTCTTTACTTTCCTTCTTCCCTTGTCTTCCCTTGTCTCTTCCTCCTCCTTGCTCCATCTCCCTTGGGAATCCCATTCTATATTGCGTACTTGATGGAAGATGTGTTTGGAATATTATCACATATGTGACCGAAGACTGATGGGCAGTGAAATGGTCTTAGATGATTTGGCCCTAAATTCCCTTTTTTATCCCATTTCATGACATCTGTCTACATACCCTGTGTCCCAGCCATGTTGAAGGACACATAACCTTCTGGTAGCAGCAGTTTTCAACCACGAACCTCCGTGTCTCTGTCATTGCTACCTTCCTTCCTTTCCTGACTTTTCTTTCTGCAGTGGAGGTCCTAATGATTCCGCATTCACCTGCAAATAATTTCTCAAGGGAGCCTTCCATGACCTACTCCCTCTCTATTATAATGTATCCAAGAGGGCACCTCCATTATAGCCCCCTTTCCTCTCTTGTTGATTTAAATGTCTTACTTCTCTACCAGACTAAAAAATCCCTGAATACAGGAAATATCTTACATTGTTGTAATCACCACTCCACTTGATGCACTGCCACACTGCTATGGTTTAATATCCCCTCCCAAACTTATGTTGGAAACTTAATTCCCAATGTGGCAGTATTAAGAGGTGGGCCCTTTAAAAGGAGATTGGGTAAAGGATTAGTGGATTAACATGTAAAAGGATTAATTGGTTAAGAAGAAGAAGAGAGAACTGAGGTAGCACTGAGCCCTCTGGCTATGTGATAACATGGGCCATCTCAGGAATCAGCAGAGAGTCCCTATTAGCAAGAAGCTTCTCACCAATGCAGCTCCTTGACCTTGGACTTCTCAGCCCCCAGAACTTTAAGAAATCAATTCCTTTTCTTCATAAATTACTTAGTTTCAGATGTTCTCTTATGAGCAACAGGTAACAGGACTATTAAGTCACAGTAAAAAATTATTTATTAAATTAATAATATTACCATAAAATCATAGTAGTTAAATGTATGTTTAGAGATAGTTTCACTCCTTTGTAGTCTATCACTTTTAAATCTATGTATTCATGTAAGTTCCATGGTATGAGCGTCTGTGTGCATAGGTGTAATTATGGTGTAATAGATTACTAAAGCAGTTGTTAAACACTTGAGAATTCTTTGTACCATCGCTAGAATTTATTTACATGCATACACGGTTGTCAAAAGAGGTAGAGAATTTCAGATGCCTTGAACTATCCTCATTTCCCACAGGCCCACTCTCATATTTCTGATAGCAGCATATACCAGGGAAACTGAAAATTAAGTTCCATCCTAAGCACAGAGACTTAGAGTTGCTGTCACTTAGAGGGAGAGAAGCAAAATACTCGTGCCTCTGAATGTAATATTGGTTTTCCCTGAAGAATGCTTTACTTTTGCTTTACTTGAAGAAAAAAGTAGGGCAGGGCGGTGGAAATGAACTGATAACCTGTGTCTGTGGATATAACTCTGCTCCAGGGAAGACACTAAAGGGTAATGCTTTGAAAACAACATCAAGAAATGAAAGTTTTAACATTAAAAAAAAAGCTGTTAGTAGTTTAGGCCTTCCAAAAATCCTGTGGAGAGTGGCTTAACTGGAGTTTATAGCAACTCGGAGACATTTTTTCTTAGTACAGTTCTTCCACTACTTTCTATGTTTATAAACAATGAACAGATGCATTCAGTGCTAGTTACCTAGAATCAACTCTCATATCCAACATTACATTTGAATGTTGAATGTTGTATTAGTCTGTTCTTGCATTGCTATAAGAAAATAGCTGAGACTGGGTAATTTATAAAGAAAAGAGGTTTCATTGGCTCATGGTCCTGCAGGATGTACAGGAAACGTGGTGGCTTTTGCTTCTGGGGAGTCTTCAGGAAACTTACAATCTTGTCAGAAGGTTAAGTGGGAGTGAGCTGTCTCATATGGCCAGAGCAGGAGGAAAAGAGAGAGAGGGGCAAGGTGCTGCACACTTGTAAACAACCAGGTCTCATGAGAACTCACTCACTATACAGTACCAAGGGGGCTGATGCTAAACCATTCATGAGAATTCAGGCCCCATCATCCAGTCTCCTCCCACCAGGGTCCACCTCCATCACTGGGGATTACAATTCCACATGAGCTTTGGATGGGGACACATTTTCATCTTAATTTATATTTTGGTATAATTTCACAGGAAAGATTTAGGTTGGTGTTCTCTCATGTGGAAATTAATTTAGAGCTTTTACTTGCTTGTTACTTGCTTTAAAGCCTTTATAACGGAACCAGTTTATTAAGGGTATATATTTAATTTTCTATGATAAGACATGGCAAATGTACTAAAGACTAGAAGAGATCTTACTACCTTGATATTAGTTTATTACTTGTTTATCAGGTGCTCTGAAAAGATAACTTGAACACCCACTGCTTACTAACTGTTTTTGTCTTCAGCATCATAAGAAGATAGGAAGGAGTAAGGAAATGTGCTTGTGGAAAAATAGAAGCTGTGGCATCCCACATCACAACCGTATAAGTGATGAACAGATTGCTTACATCTCTATCTTCTTTTTGCAAGTGGGTTGCACCCTACCATTGGTGGTGTCCTTGTAACTTTGGAATTGCCTTCTGAACTTGAGAGAAGACCACTCTCTCCCTCCAGCTGCTTTACCTGAGAGATTGGGCTACAGGTGGCAAGTGGTCAGTACTGAGAGAAATGAAAGCAATGGCAGCCATATATAATATGGTGTGAACCCCATATGGATCAAATTGGGACATCATGGTCAGCACATACTCACCCAATTCTCAGACCAAGGCACCCCAGAAGCACACCATGAAATTCTGACATTTAGGTTTCCCTCATCTTAGGAATTCCATCAAAATTACATAAGTAGCACTATTCTAAATTTTAACCTACTATCATTTTAAAAAATGACTTACTCAAAACCTGACGCTTTTGGAGCGGTTGATATGGTAGAAAACTCTAGCTAGCCCTGTGCAACTGGAGTGATCTTGATGACAAGATAGTATGACTCAAAGCCTTGTTCTTTCCTCTTGGTTATATGAATATTTTCTAACTTTTGTGAACAAAATATGCCTCATTTTCCTCATGATGGTGTTACAAAGTGAGTTGATGGAAAAGCTTGTGTTTGATGTAGTTTTGTAAATTATCTCAATGTATGCAGGTATGCATACACACATACTCCCCTACCTAAAAAATATATATGCTTAGAATCTTCCTTCCTTCCTTCCTTCCTTCCTTCCTTCCTGCCTTCCTTCCTTCCATCCTTCCTTCCTTCCTTCCTTCCTTCCTTCCTAAGTGAGAAATATTCCATTTATTAAAACAACCAAAAGAAAAACGAAAAATATTCTCA
>CAUYQU010042864.1:0-25633 GCA_963574635.1 Cheracebus regulus
GAGCAGTTCCTGGCACTCGAACTGTTCCTCGTCGTTTCTCTCCGTTTCTGCTATCCGCTCCTCGGTAGCGTCGGCATCCCTACCATCCGCACAGCCCCGTGGACTCGGAGCCGCAGAGGAGACGTCCTCCGCCATGTCAAAATCGGATTATTTTCAGTTCTAAAATTTTCTTTTTGAGCTGGAGAAGAAAGAGGGAAGATAATGGCCCCAACTTAAAATGTTAAATTTCGCTCTTCTAACTGAGGTTTAGTGGCTTATCTTGAATAGACGCTTTTTGTTTATTCTGTGCCTTTGGTTAATTTTAGAACTTTGAAATGATTGGTTTTCATTGGTTACCCAGTCTTTTGGTTCTTTTATGGGAGAGTGGGTTCACTGAGGTAATCATTCTACCATTTCAGAAGTTGATTTTTCTTTTGTTTTAAATATTATTAACTCATGGATTCAAGTACATATATGTATATATATACATTTGATGAGTTTGAATTCATTGCTGTAATCACTCATTTGATGATCAAATTCTAGAACAGCAGGAGTTCTGTCAGACTGGTTTCTGTGCTCTTCTGAAGTGATGTATCTTTGATACAGTTAGTCCTTGCCTTCGGGACCAGTAAGCTTCCCAAGTACCTCCTGAACATAACCTGCCCCAAACTTGCAATCTGCTATTTCTCTGAGGAGCTTTTTTTCTTTAAAGTAGGTATGGTATTTAGAGACCACAATCTGGGTGCTGGAGTGCTAATTTGTTACTAGGTTGTTATTTATTCTAGGCCTTACTTATAGACATAGCCAGAAAAAAAAAATATATATATATATATATATATATATATATTTATTTATTTATTTATTTTTTATGTTTTAGTGACAAAATTTTGCTCTGTCACCCAGGCTGGAGTGCAGTGGCACGATCAGAGCTCACTGCAGCCTCAAACTCCTATGTTTAAGTGATCCTCCCACCTCAGCCTCCCAAGTAGCTGGGACCACAGACACATGCCACCATGCCCAGCAGTTTTTTATTTTTGTAGAGATGGGGTTTTGCTATGTTGCCCAGGCTGGTCTCAAACTCCTGGCCTCAAGTGATTTTCCTGCCTCAGCCTCCCAAAGTGCTAGAATTTATAGGTGTGAGCCACCATGCCCTGCCATGGAAATACATATCTTTTGAAGAGTAAAGAAAATAACGGTTTTACATTGATATTTACAATTTAAATTTAAAATTACAGGGTTTTAGCTGGGCACAGTGGCATGTACCTGTAGTCCTAGCTACTCGGGAAGGTGAGGTGGCTTGAGCCTGGAAGTTCAAGGCCAGGTAGGGCAACATAGTGAAACTCCATCTCAAAAACAACAGC
This sequence comes from Cheracebus regulus, assembly GCA_963574635.1. NCBI lineage: Eukaryota > Metazoa > Chordata > Mammalia > Primates > Pitheciidae > Cheracebus > Cheracebus regulus. Next base: position 1,341 of record CAUYQU010042864.1, read on the forward strand.
AACAATAATAAACCAAAAAAACAGGGTTACAAGGTTTATTCTTCTTTGATTTTATGCTTATATCTCTTCCCTTTTAGAAATATCTTGTTTGCTAATGTTGATAATATTATTACTTCGTTTCTATTCTATAAAAGTTCTCTAATTATTTTAAAATAATAATACCAACATTTCATATATCAACCACAGTGTGCAGTTTAAGATTTCTTTATAGTTTTTGCTTTCAAATATATTCCACTGGTGTTTACAGTCACAGTATTGTATTTTATTATGACTTAGGCCAGGCCCAGTGGCTCATACCTGTAATCCAGTACTTTGGGAGGCAGAGGCAGGAGGATCGCTTGAGCCCAGGAGTTCAAGACCAGTCTGGGCAACATAGGGAGACTCTGTCTCTACCAAAAAAATAAAAAATAAAAAAAAAATTAACCAGGTACAGCGGCATGTGCCTGTAGTCGCAGCTACTTGGGAGTCGGAGGTGAAAAGATTGCTTGAACCAGGGTGATTGAGGCTTCAGAAAGTTTTGATTGCACCACTCCACTCTGGCCTGGGTAACAGAGAGCAGGAGCCTGTCTCAAAAACAAATAAAAATAAATAATACTACTTAAAGGAATCCTATTTTCTTGTGGTTTTCCCACCAACAGTTAGCTCATGTGTTTCAGTTCATTTGCAATTTATAGAATTTTTTATTTTGATTTAATTGTTTCTAATTTGGATAACAAGTCTACATACTTCTAAAGTCAAAATTGGCTGGGCGGTGGCTCACAAGACGGTGGCTCATGCCTGTAATCCCAGCAGTTTGGGAGGGCGAGGTGGGCAGACCACCTGAGGTCAGGAGTTTGAGACCAGCCTGGCCAACATAGTAAAACCCATCTCTACTAAAAATGTGGTTGTATATAATCCCAGCTACTGGGGAGGCTGAGCCAGGAGAATCACTTGTACCCAGGAGGTGCAGGTTGCAGTGAGCTGATATCGCACCATTGCACTTCAGCCTGGGCGACAGAGTGAAACTCCCTCTCAAAAATAAATAAATAAATAGTGTCAAAATTATATAACAAGCCTCACACTTCAACCTGATATTACTCATTTTTTCTCTTTTTTTGCATATATAAAGTTTTATTACTTTTAATTTATTCTCCTATTGTTCATTTAAAAAATATAAACAAATATATGTGAGTATGTACACATATTTACTCATATTCATATATCTCTCTCTCCTTTTTTTTTTTTTTTTTTTTTAAAGAAAGGGAGTCTTGCTCTGTCATCCAGGCTGGAGTGCAGTGGCACAATCTTGGCTCACTGCAACCTCTGCCTTCGGGTTCAAGTGATTCTCATGCCTCAGCCTCCTGATTAGCTGGGATTACAGACACATACCACCATGCACCAGGCTAATTTTTGTATTTTTAGTAGAGATGAGGTTTCACCATGTTGGGCAGGCTGATCTCGAACTCCTGGCCTCATGTGATCTATCCACCTTGGCCTCCCAAAGTGCTAGGATTGTAAGTGTGAGCCAGTGTACCTGGCCTCTTTCCCATCTTATACAAAAAGTGGGAATTAAAAATAATAATAATAATGTTTTATAGTGTGGTTTCTCTTAACAGTGTATTTTGGAGATTATTCCACATCAGTATATAGAGATTGTTCTCATTGCTTTTTACAGCAACCAGTACTGAATATATATACCATATTTATTTAACCATTTCCTTATTGATGGACATTAGGGTTATTTCCAGTCTTGGTATTACAAATAGTGCTGCAATGAATGGCTTTGTACATATGTCTTTTTGTATTTTTGCCAGCATATCTTTGGGATAGATTCCTAGAAGTGGGATTGCTGGATCAAAAGGTAAATACATATGTAATTTTGTTAGATATTGCCAAGTTTTCTTCCACAGAGGTTGTGTCATTATGCTTTACCTGTTTACAGCCTCACCGTAGAGTATATTGTCACACTTTGGAATTCTTTTCAATCTGATATCTCTGTCATTTTAATTTGTATTTCTCTTAAAGTAAAATTTGTACATTTTTCATATATTTAAGGATTATTCATTTCTTTTTTATAAACTCTCATGTATCTTGCTCATTATCTCATTACATCATTAGTCTCGTTTCTTTTCAGCTTTGTGTGAGAGATTTTAGTTGAGTGATTAATCATTTTAATTGTTATTTATTTTTAAATTAACATGCTATTTAAGGGCCTAGAGTCCTTGCTAAGGACCACGTATGCCCAGCCTTCTTATGTTTTAGTAATGCAGATTGACTTTCTACTGGCCTATGCTTTCAAGATGTTCTCAAAGCAGTCTTTATTGGCTTGTATTTCTAATGAAAACATTTCAAATACACTAAAACTATGGAAAAGACTGTAACAAAACAGCCATGTACCTAACATAAATATTTAATAAATGTTAATGTTCAATATTTGTTTTTACTTTTTTATTGTGGTAAAATGTCCACAATGTAAAATTTACCATTTTCACCTCTTTTTTTTTTTTAAAGAGAGGGAATCTTGCAACATTGCCCAGGCTGGAGTTCCGTAGCTATTCACAGGCACAATCATAGTGCGCTACAATCTTCAATTCCTGGGGTCAAGTGCTTCTCCTGGTTCAGCCTCCTGAGTAGCTGGGACTACAGGCCATTTTAACAATCTTTAATTGTATAGTTTATTGGCATTAAGTACATTCACATTGTTGTGCAATCATCACTGCCATCCCTCTCCTTATATTTACAAATGGGAACTGTATACCCATTCAACAGTAACTCCTAATTACCCAGTTTCCCTAGCCCCTGGCACCCACCATTTACTTTTCTGTTTCTATGAATTCGACTACTCTAGGTATCTCATTTAAGTGAAATTTTACAGTATATGTCCTTTTGTGACTAGCTTATTCATCTTAGCATAATGTCTTCAGTGTTTATCAATGTACTATGTGTCAGAACTTTATTTTGGGCGGGATGTGGTCTCACTCTGTTGCCCAGGCTGGAGTGCAGTGATGTGATTACTGCTCACTGTTGCCCCAACCTCCCAAGTGATCTTCCCACCTCAGCCTCTCAAGTAGCTGGGACTACGGGCACTCATCACCATGCTCAGCTAACTTTTTCAAATATTTTTGTAGACACGAGATGTCCCTCTGTTTCTCAGGCTGGTCTCAAACTCCTGGGCTTAAGCTGTCCTCCCACCTTTTCTTTTCAAAATGTTGGGATTGTAAGCGTGAACCACTGCACCCGGCCAGAGTTTGCTTTTTTTAAAGGCTAAATAATATTCCATTGTATGTATATACCACATTCATTTTGTTATCCATTCATCTGGTGATGGACACTTGGGTTGCTTCCACCTTTTGGTTATTGTGAATATTATTGATGTGAACATTTATGTACAAATACATGTTTGAGTTCCTGTTTATATTCTTTTTGGGTATATACAGAGAGATAGAGAGACAATATGATAATTAAAAATATTTTGCTCTACAGTTTTCTACAGTGGACCATGCCCAGCCTGTTTCTTGAGTTTTTAATAATCACCATTCTGACTGGCATCAGATGGTATCTCATTGTGGTTTTGATTTGCATTTCTTTAATGATCAGTGATGTTGAGCTTTTTTATGTTTGTTGGCTGCATAAATGTCTTCTTTTGTAAAGTGTTCATGTCCTTTGCCCACTTTTTAATGGAGTTGTTTGGGTTTTTCTTGCAAATTTGTTTAAGTTCCTTGTAGATTCTGGATATTAAACCTTTGTCAGATGTATAGATTACAAAAATGTTTTCCCATTGGTTGTTTGCTCTGATGATAGTTTCTTTTGCTATGCAGAAGCTCTTTAGTTTAATTAGATCCCATTTGTCAATTTTTTTTGCTTTTGTTGTTTTTGTCATGAAATCTTTGTCTGTGCCTGTGCCCTGAATGGCATTGCCTAGATTTTCTTCTAGGATTTTTATAGTTTTGGGTTTTACATTTAAGTCTTTAATGCATCTTGAGTTAATTTTTATATAAGGTATAAGGAAGGAGTCCAGTTGCAATTTTCTGCATAGGGCTAGTCAGTTCTTCTAGCACCATTTATTAGGTAGGGAATCCTTTCCTTAGTGCTTGTTTTTGTCAGGTTTCTCGATCAGATGGTTGTAGATGTGCAGTTCTCAGTTCTCTGTTCTGTTCCATTGGTTTAGGTGTCTGTTTTCAAACCAGTACCATGCTGTTTTGATTACTGTAGACTTGTAGTATAAAGTCAGGTAGGGTTATGCTTCCACCTTTGTTCTTTGATTGTCTTGGCTATACAGGCCCTTTTTTGGTTTCATATGAAATTTAAAAGTTTTTTTTCTAATTCTGTGAAGAATGTCAATGGTAGTTTAATGGGAATAGCATTGAATCTATAAATTATTTTGGGTAGTATGACCATTTTCATGATATTGATTCTTCCTGTTTGTGAGCATGGAATGTTTTTCCATTTGTGTCCTCTCTGATTTCCTTGAGCAGTGGTTTGTAGTTCTCCTTAAAGAAGTCCTTCACTTCCTTTATTAACTGTATTCTTAGGTATTTTATTCTCTGTAGCAGTTGTGAATGGGAGTTGATTCATGATTTGGCTTTCTGCTTGTCTGTTGTTGGTGTATAGGAATGCTTGTGATTTTTGCACATTGATTTTGTATCATGAGGTTTTGTGAAAGTTGCTTCTCAGCTTAAGAAGCTTTTGGGCTGAAACAGTGGGATTTTCTAGACACAGGATCATATCGTCTGCAAACAGAGACCGTTTGACTTCCTCTCTTCTTATTTGAATACACTTTGTCACTTTCTCTTGCCTGATTGTCCTGGCCAGAACTTCCAATACTACACCAAATAGGAATGGTGAGAGAGGGCCTCCTTGTCTTGTGCCAATTTTCAAGGGAAATGCCTCCAGCTTTTGCCTATTCAGTATGATATTGGCTGTAGGTTTGTCATAAATGGCTCTTATTATTTTGGGATATGTTCCATCAATACCTAGTTTCAGAGTTTTAAACATGAAGGGATGTTGAATTTTATTGAAGGCCTTTCTGTATCAGAGATAATCATGTGGTTTTTGTCTTTAGTTCTGTTTAGGTGATGAATTATGTATATTGATTTGGGTATGTTGAACCAGCCTTGCATTTCAGGGATGAAGCCTACTTAATTGTGGTAGATGAGCTTTCTGATGTGCTGCTGGATTATGTTTTCCAGTATTTTATTGGGGATTTTTGTATCGATGTTGATTAGGGATATTGGCCTGAAGTTTTCTTTTTTTGTTGTTTCTCTGACAAGTTTTGGTATCAGGATGATGCTGGCTTCATAAAATGAGTTAGGGAGGAGTCCCTTATTTTCAGCTTTTTGCAGTAGTTCCAGAAGAAATGGTACCAGCTCTTCTTTGTAGAAATCAGCTGTGAATCCATCTGGTCCTGGGCTTTTTTTGGTTGGTAGGCTATTTATTACTGCCTCAATTTCAGAACTGATTATTGGTCTATTCAGGGATTCAACTTCTTCCTGGTTCAGTCTTGGGAGGGTGTATGTGTCCAGGAATCTATCCATTTCTTCTAAATTTTCTAGTTTATTTGCATGGAGGTTATTTATAGTATTCTCTGATGGTTGTTTGTATTTCTGTAGGGTCAGTGGTGATATGGCTTTATCATTTTTTATTGTGTCCATTTGATTCTTCTTTCTTCTTTATTAGTCTAGTTAGTGGTCTCTCTATTTTATTATTTATTTATTTATTTTAAGACAGAATCTCACGTCGTCACTCAGGCTGGAAGTGCGGTGGCATGATATTGGCTCACTGCAACCTCCGCCTCCTGGGTTCAAGAGAGTCTCCTGCCTTAGCCTTCTGAGAAGCTGGGATTACAGGCATGTGCCACCATGCCCGGCTAATTTTTATATTTTCAGTAGAGACAAGGTTTCACCGTGTTGGCCAGGCTGGTCTCAAACTCCTGACCTTGAGTGATTTGACCACATCGGCCTCCCAAAGTGCTGGGATTACAGGTATTTCATTAATTTAAAAAAAAAAATAGCTCTTGTATTTGTTGAATTTTTTTGAAGAGTTTTTCATGTCTCTGTCTCCTTCAGTTCCTCTCTGATCTTGGTTATTTCTTGTCTTCTGCTAGCTTTGAGGTTTGTGTGCTCTTGGTTCTCTAGCTCATTTAGTTGTGATGTTAGGCAGTCTTTCTAGTTTTTTGATGTGGGAAATTTAGTGCTATAAATTTTTCTCTTAACACTTGGGATATGCTTTGAAGATAGTACCTACAGAATTATTTTACAGATTGGATGTAAGGTATAGAGAAAAAGGGAGGGAAGCAAGGATGACGACACTTTGTTTTTGATTGAGGGAAAATACTTACTAGGAGCATCTTTCACTCAGTGAGTACTAAGAAAGAATCAAGTTGAAAATTTAAGTTTGAAATGCCTATTAAGTATCTTCAATGTTTGACATTAGAATACTAAATTTTAGTCCAACGTGATAGTAGTGGTTTGTATTCCCACCAGCTTTATCTGATCCATTTGGGTGAACTCTGGATTTGGGTGCCTCTTCAGCAAGAGACAGCATGCCAAACTACTGTTCTATGGAGATTCATTGACAATCAGTGCACTAAGGGCACCTATCATTTAAACAACAAAAACCCCACTTAATTGTTTTGTGCAAAATCAGTTGTGAAGTAAATTCTGTAAAGTTAGGTTTATTAAGTTTATGTTTTTATACCTTGAGTTTTCTTTAATTGGAATTCACCTGTTTTTGTTTCATTTTTAATTCTAGATGCCGGCTCTGGTATGGAAGAGGTAGAATTAAGCTGGGAAGATTATCTAGAAGAAACAGGGTCCACAGCAGTTCCCTATGGGTCTTTTAAACATGTAAGCAATAACTATATTTGCCTTACTGGTGTTATATTCCTTTATTTCAAATCTCTGTATCATCATTAGAGAATTTAAAGCTATTTTAATTTGTGGTACTTGAAAGAATTTAAGAGCTTTTTCTTTCCTCCTGCCACCCTTAATAAGAACACTTGCCATATTCTAAAATCATTTTAGTTTTGTATATTTTCCGCCATTCAACGCACGATTTATCTTTTTGACTGTTCATGAATATTCCTTTTTGTCAAAAAGCCTTGTCATAAATTGAAGAAAATTATTTTTTGCACTTTATTGCATTTATTTTGTTGCATTCATTGAAAGTAATTTCAATAGCATTATTTGCTGTTACTGAGCAGAACATAAGTATGACATACATACTTACATGTCATATTAGTAGCCTATGCAGGCCAGTTTTATTCCCTAACAACCCAGTTTAATGCTTTGTCAATGACAGCGTATTTGCCCTGTGTAATGACTTTAGAATGTAAGAAAGTACCCCAAATTTTGTTCATAATTTATATCTAGACCTAGGTTTTTTTTGGCCGGGCAGGTCAGGTTCTCACTCTGTTGCCCATCACAGCTCACTGCAGCCTCAACCCCCTGGGCTCAGATGATCCTCCCACCTCAGCCTCTTAAGTAGCTGGCACTACAGGTGTACACTACCACACCTAGCTAATTTTTAGTAGATACGGTGTTTCACCATGTTGCCCAGGCTGGTCTCAAACTTCTGGACTCAAACAATACGCCCACCTTGGCCTCCCAAAGTGCTGGGATTATAGGCGTGAGCCACTGTGCCTGTCATAGACCTAGTTTTTACCCTAACTCCCTCTTAAAACACACAGAATAATTGATTCCAAAACTACTTATTTCATATTTGTCATAGCCTGCTTGGGCTGCCATAACAAAATATTATAGATTAGGTGGCTTAAACAACTGACATTTATCTTCTCACAGTTCTGGAGACTGAAAGCCCAGGATTAGGGTGCATAGCTGCTATCTGGTGAGGGCTGTCTTTCTGGCTTGCAGATAATTGCCACCTTGCTATGTCCTCACATGGTAGAAACAGAGAGAGCTCTCTGGTGTCTCTTCTTAAAGGACACTAATTCTGTTAGATCAGGGCTCCATCCTTACACCCTCTATATGTTTGTGTCCTCCCAAAATTTATATGTTGAAGCCTAATCCCCATTGTGGTGGTATGAAGAGGTGGGGTCTTGGGGAGGTGACTAGGCCATAAAGGTTCTTTCTCCTGAATGGAATTAACGCCTTTATAAAGGAGGCCTGAAAGAGCTTATTTGCTCCTTCCACTGTGTGAAGACAGCAAGAAGGCACCATCTTTGAAGCAGAAAGTGAGCCCTCACCAGATCCTGAATCTACTGGGGCCTTGATCTTGGACTTTCCAACCTCCAGAATTGTGAACAGTAAAGTTCTATTGTTTATGCATTGTCCAGTCTAAGATATTTTGGTGTAGCAACCCAGATGGACTAAGGCAACCTTCATAAAGGGCCTGTCTCCAAACAGAATCAGACTGGAGTTTACGGTTTGACCATACAAATTTTGGGGTGAACAGGTCAGCCCTTAGCAGTGTTCAATAGGGCATAATTTTTTTGTTCTAGGATTTGTAAAGACACTGATGTTGCATCTTTACATAAATAAAGACAAAGCACACTCACTGTTGTTTGTGACTTTGTGAGGTTTGACCATATTCTTTTAGCTGTTGTCTTTATATGCCAAAGAGTCCCACTCTTTTTATTTTTTGAGAAGGAGTTTCTTGTTGCCCAGGCTGGAGTGCAATGGCGCAATCTTGGCTAACTGCAACCTCCGCCTCCCAAGTTCAAGTGATTCTCTTGCCTCAGCCTCCCAAATAGCTGGGATTACAGGAGTGCATCACCACACCCACATAATTTTTTGTGTTTAGTAGAGATGGGGTTTTACCATGCTGGTCAGACTAGTCTCAAACTCCTGACCTCAGGTGATGTACCTGCCTTGGCCTCCCAAAGTGCTGCGTTACAGGCATGAGCCACCACGCCGGCAAGTTCCACTATTTTTAGTTTGTCCTCATGTGAAAACTCAGTCATGTTAGCTGCCCTTTTTGATCATTCTTAGTTCATTTATATCTCTCTTAAAGTGGTGAGAATTACATATTTCAGATAAGGATTTTATTTCGTACTGCATTGATTAATCTTTTGTAATTGTTTTCAGTATTCTTTAATAACATGGAAAGACTGTTTAGTGGTTATGTAATACCTTTGAATTCTTGTTTTTGATGTTATTCTGATATGTTCTGACCCAAGCTTATGTATATGTACTAATCAAATGGAGAACAAATTTTCTTACAAAGATTCTGGTTCTAAAAATGTCATGTTGAAGAAACAGATTTCATCTCTTCCTCTTTGAATGACAAAGCAACCAGGAGAGTGAAAAACAAATGCATACTTCTTTATTGTCAAATGTAGGAAATATTTGTAAATCCAAATCATAATGTATGGTGAAGGGCTAGCAAATATAGTGAAAATCAAGCATGGGTATGGGAAGATTCTGAGATGGGATGCTTGGGGCTAGCAGATCATAGGCAAAGCCGGTGGAACTCAGATCTCCAAATCAAAGGAGATGGATGTGCAGCCCAGTGGCCAGAATTTTGCAGGATCCAATTTGAAACACAGGAAGGAGGAATTAGAGGTTAATCAGATTTCCAGGCAGAAAGGGTCTCAAAGAGTGAAAAAGCCTTGCTCACGTGCATTCTGGTGGAAAGAATGGCACCCACTGTGAGAAAGGCACTAAGCATTATCTAGATGCTCTAGGACAAAAACTTTAAACTGTTAGGGAAGGATTACAAACTCTTATTAATCATGTGACAAAGGTACAGACCCATTATACCCTGGGAAATAGAATAGAAGGGAAAATAAGCCCTCTGTCCCTGGGAGAGGGATAGGAATACATATTGGAGCATTATGGGTTCTCTACAGTTGAGGGACAGGTTCAATCACTGAGAAGTTCCCACCCTCTAGACCCAAGGACACAGAGCCTCCAAGACTGTGGCTGAATCTCAGAGAGCACTGCCCACTACTTGTCCGTTACCACCAAGTTAGAGTGTTGGAAAATGGTGATCTGTTTTATGGGAGAGGCAAGAGCATGGAGAAAGATGGTCTCTGAGGCGCAGTCACCAAAAAAAAAAAAAAAGACCTGAAACTGAGGGTGAAACAGCAGACATTGAGATAAAAGAAAAACCCTCTGGCAAATGAGCCTATACCCTAAATACTAGATGATAACAGAGGAGTTTGAAGCCTGTGGTGCACTTGTGAATGTACCATAGCAACAATAAAATCCAAATCCAGCCTAGATTGACTAAACTTTCTCTCTCAAACTAAAGGTCTAAGAAAAGAAGAAACATGCCCATTTCTAGGCATAAATACTACTTGCCTTAGTCTTGACTATTCTAAACATAATGTCTGGCTTCCAACCAAATATTACGGGGCACATAAAGAAGCAAGAGACAAACAGCAAACTGTCAAAAGACAAAGCAATCAACAGAACCAGACTCATATGACCCTGATGTCAGAATTTTAAACAATGCTGATTAATATGTTAAAAGTTCTAGCAGAATAGGTGGAGAACATGCATGAACAGAAAAGGAATTGCAGCAGAGATGAAAACTATTAGAAAAAATGAAATAGAAATAATAAAAAATGAAAAATGTGATAAAGTTGAATACCTTTGGCAGGCTCACCAGTAGATTTGACACAGCTGAGGAAAGGATCCGTGAACTTGAAGACAGATCAATAGAAATTGCCCAGACTGAAACACAAAGAGAAAAAAGAGTGGGAATTTAAAAATGACCAGAGCAACCAACAGTGTGAGATAATCTCAAAAAGTATAATATATTTATAATTAGAGTCTCAGAAGGAAAAAGGAGAATGAGGAAAAGATATTTGATTAGACAATTTTCAAAAGAAAGAAAGATACTATACCACAGATCCAAGAAACTCAGAGAACACAAACAGAATAATTGCTAAACAAATAAAACCCACTCAGATACATCATATTCAGACTACTGAGAACCACGAGAAAGAGGAAAATTCAGATTCTATGCAACCTAGATAGTGGAGTAAGATTTTTAAGATGTTGGAAGACAAAAACTCAACCCGAAATTCTATATCTAGCAAAAATTTCATCCAAAAGTGAAGGAGAAATAAAGACTTTTTAAAGGAAAACAGAAAGTAAGGGAGTTCATTACCAGGAGACCTGCACTACAAAAAACAGTAGAGAAACTTCTTAAGACAGAAGGAATTTGATATAAGACAGAAACTTGAATCCACACAAAGAGTTATGGGAGTGATATAAATGTAGGTAGATACAAAGTTCATTTTTTAAAATTTCACTATCTCTAAAAGTTAACTTTGAAGCAAAACTAGTAGAAATTTGCTATGTGTTTATAGCATATGTAACTATAATAACAAATGATGGGACAGAGGATTGGGAGTATATGGTTCTCAGATCTTTATACAACATGTGATGTGGTAAAATGTCTTTGTAAGTAGACTGCAATTAAAGATGCACATTGAAAACCTTTTGGCAGCCATTAAATTAAAAAAAATTATTGTAAAATATACATAAAATTTGCCATTTTAACAAATCTTTTTTTTTTTTTTTGAGACGGAGTTTCGCTCGTTACCCAGGCTGGAGTGCAATGGCGCGATCTTGGCTCACCGCAACCTCCGCCTCCTGAGTTCAAGCAGTTCTCCTGCCTCAGCCTCCTGAGTAGCTGGGACTACAGGCATGTGCCACCATGCCCGGCTAATTTTTTGTATTTTTAGTAGAGACGGGGTTTCACCCTGTTAACCAGGTTGGTCTCAATTCTTGACCTCGTGATCCACCTGCCTCGGCCTCCCAAATTGCTGGGATTATAGGTGTGAGCCACCACGCCTGGCCCCATTTTAACAATTTTTAAAAAAATAATCATTTATTTTTATAGACAGAGTCTTATAAAAATAAGACCCTGCCCAGGCTGGAATGTAGTGGTGCAATCATAGCTCACTGTAACCTTGAACTCCTAGGCTCAAGCAATTCTCCTGCCCCAGCATCCTGAGCAGATACGGCTACAGGCATGGTGGTCTCTACCTGGCTAATTTTTGTATTTTTTATAGAGATAGGGTCTCACTGTGCTGCCCAGGCTGGTCTTGAACTCTTGAGCTCAAGCAGTCCTCCTGCATGGACCTCCCAATGTGCTGAGATTACAAGTGTGAGCCCTCATTTAATAATTTTTAAGTGCACAGTTCAGTGGTATTAAGTACACTTACAATGTTGTACATCCATCAGCAGAACATTTTTCATCACCTTACATAGAAACTGTACACTAAATACTAACTTTCTATTCTGTCCTCCCCTAATGCCCTGGTAGCCTGTGTTCTTTCTATGTACCTCACATAAGAATCATGTAATATTTGTCCTTTTTTGTCTACCTTATTTAACTTAACATGGTGCTCTTAACATAACTTGCTTTCAGTTTTCTTTTTAGTGGTTGCCCTTGAGTTTGCAGTATAAATTTACAGCTACTCCAAGTCCTCTTTCAGGTAACACTATACCACTTCACAGGTAGTGCAAATAGCTTATACCAATTCCTCGCTCATGTCCCTTACAAATTGCTGTCATTCATAAGTTTATAAGCTTTAATGTTCATAAGCTATAATCACGAAATACTTTGTTGCTATTATTATTTTGAATAAGCTGTTATCTTATAGTTCAATTAGGATAAGAAAAATTAGACTGAATACAGTGGCTTGTGCCTGTAATCCCAGAACTTTGGGAGACCAAAGTGAGAAGATTCTTCACTTGAGCCCAGGAGTTCGAGACCAGCCTGATTAACATAATGAGACCCTATCTCTACAAAAAAATTTAAAAATTAGCTGGGCATGGTGGCATGTACCTGTAGTCCCAGCTACTCAAGAGGCTGAGGTAGGAGGATCGCTTGACTCCCGGAGGCTGAGGTTGCAGTGAGTTATGATTGTGCCACTGCACTCCATCCTGGGTGACAGTAGATTCTGTTTCAAAAAAAAAGAATAAGAAAAATTAACCATTTCATTTTACCTTCTTTTATTTTTTTTCTAATGCACTTCCTTTCTTTATGTAGATCTGAGTTTCTGACTGATATTGTTTTACTTCCTTTGTAAAGAATTTCTTGGGCTGGGCACAGCGGCTCCTGCCTATAATCCCAGCACTTTGGGAGGCCATGGTGGGTGGATCACCTGAGGTCAGAAGTTCAAGACCAGCCTGGCCAACATGGTGAAACCCCTTCTTTACTAAAAATGCAAAAACTGGCCGGGCACAGTTGCTCACACCGGTAATCCCAGCACTTTGGGAGGCCGAGGCGGGTGGATCGCCTGAGGTCAGGAGTTTGAGACCAGCCTGACCAACATGAGAAAACCCATCTCTACTAAACAATACAAAATTAGCCAGGTGTGGTCGCATGCGTCTGTAATCCCAGCTACTCGGGAAGGATGAAGCAGGAGAATCGCTTGAACTCGGAAGGCAGAGGTTGCGATGAGCCAAGATCGTGCCATTGCACTCCAGCCTGGGCAACAAGAATGAAGTTCCATCTCAAAAAAAAAGTATTAATATTTCTTGCAAGGCGAGAATCCCTTAATTTTTGTTTGCCTGAGAAAATCTTTAGTACTTTTTAATGATAATTTTGCTACACACAGTTCTAAATTATTGACTCTTTGCTTTAAATGCCTTAAATATTTCACTCTTCTCTGTTCTTACAGGGTTTCTGAGGAAGGAAAAAAAAAAGAATGTTAGAGAAGGATTTTTTTTTTAATGCAAAAGAAAACCTTTAACTTTTCTTCTTCTTTTTCTTCCTTTCTTTCTTTCTTTTTTTTGGAGATAGAGTCTTGCTCTGTTCCCTAGACTGGAGTCCAGTGGTCTGATCCTAGCTTACTGTAGCCTTAGGATCAAGCAGTTCTGCCTCAGCCTCCAGAGTAGCTGAGACTACAGGCACCCACCACCATGCTTGACTAACCAAAAAAATATATATATATATGTGTGTGTGTGTGTACATATATATATAATATATATGTGTGTGTACATATATATGTATATGTATAATATATATTATATATTATGTATAATATATATTATATACTATATAATATATATTATATAGTATCTTTCTGTTATATATAATATATATTATATATATAATATATATTATATACTATATAATATATATTATACATTATGTATAATATATATTATATAGTATATAATATATTATATATATATATGTGTGTGTACACACACACACACATATATATATATTTTTTGGTAGAGATGGGTCTTGCTATGTTGCCCAGGCTGGTTTCAAACTCCTTGCCTCAAGTGAACCTCCTGCCTTGGCCTCCCAAATGCTGGGATTATGGCATGAGCCACCATGCCTGGCCTAATGTTTCTTATTCTTTATTGAGGGAACATACAACAATTTATTCAAAATAAGGCCAGTGGCCAGGTGCAGTGGCTCACACCTATAATCCCAGAACTTTGGGAGGCCATGGTGGGTGGATCACCTGAGGTCAGGAGTTCAAGACCAGCCTGGCCAACATGGTGAAACCCTGTCTCTACAAAAATACAAAAATTAGCCAGACATGATGGTGGGTGCCTGTAATCCCAACTTCTTGGGAGGCTTAGGCAGGAGAATTGCTTGAACCCTGGAGGCAGAGATTACAGTGAGCCGGGATCATGCTATTGTGCTCCAGCCCGGGCAACAGAGCGAGACTCCTCTCAAAAAAACAAAAACAGTAACAACAGCAACAATGTATTTGATTATGTATGTTTATGTACAAATATATGCTAAGGCATGCTTATGTACATAAATAATAGCAGTGATACAGGGGAAGAGAGGGTGGAATTAGAATTGTTATTATAAGGTTTTTTTAAAAAATCATAAAGTGGATTTGGATTAATTTAAATCTATATTGTAAACTCTAGGACAACTACTAAAAACAGTTAAAAAAAAAGAAATATTATATGCCAAGAAGACAAAATGGAATAATATAAAATGCCTATTTAAAACCACAGAAGGCAGATAAAGAGTGGAAGACAAAATAGAAACCAAGAACAAAGGAACAAATAGAAAACGCTAACACATATGGTAGCTATTAATCCAGCTATATCAGTAATCACTTTGAATGTCAGTGGTCTAAATGCACTGTTTAAAAGATAGAGATTATCAGAGTGGACCAAAAAAATATGACCCAACTCTATGTTGTCTATAATTAAAGCACTTTAAATATAAGGAGACATATAGGTTGAAAGTAAATGGATGCAGAAAGATATACCATGTTAACACTAATAACAAAAAAGAGGGGGTAGCTATATTAATGTCAGACAGAGGTGACTTCAAAGCAAGGAAAGTTATCAGGGATAAAAAGGACATTGTATAATAATAAGGGAGTCCGTTCTTCCAGAAGACATAACAGTCCTTAAAATGTATGCATCTAACAACAGAATGTAAAAATACGTGAGTCAAAAACTGGTAGAATTGCAAGGAGAAACAAATGGGTTCAATATTGTTAGTTGGAAAATTTAACACCCTCCTGTCAAAAATGGACAGATCCAGCAGGCAGAAACTCAGTAAGGACATTGTTGAGCTCTGTAATGCCATCAGTCAGCTGTATGTAATGGACATCTATGGACTGCTTCAGCAACAGCAGAAGACATATTATTCTCAAGCTCACATGGCATAGTCAGAAAGATAGACCACACTGTGGCCCAGAAAGCACACCTTAACAAATTTAAAATAATAGAAATCATGCAGTGTCTGCTCTCAGACCTCAGTGAAATTAAACTAGAAATCAATAACAGAAAGATAGCTGGAAAGTCCCTAGTTACTTAGAGAATAAAAAACACACTTCCAAATAACACATAGATAAAGGAAGAAATCTCAGGGAAAACTTAGAAATATTTGGAACTAATGAAAATAGAGTAACATCAAAAACATACAATGTCTGGGATTAAATGCAAAAAAAAAAAAAAAAAACTGCAAGGAGGTTGGGTGCAGTGGCTCACACTGTAATCCCAATACTTTGGGAAGCCAAGGTGGGAGAATTGCTTGAGCCCAGAAGTTTGAGACCAGCCTGGGCAATATAGTGAGATTGTTTCTACAAAAAAAAAAAAAAATTAAAAAAATTAAAAAGTTAGCCAGGCATGTTGGCGCACACCTGTAATCCCAGCTACATGGGAGGCTGAGGCGGGGGGGATCCCTTGAGCCCAGGAGACAGAGGTTGCAGTGACCTGAGATTGTGCTGCTGTACTTCAGCCTGGGTGGCAGAAAGAGACCCCGTCTCAAAAAAAGAAAAAAAAAATTGTAGGGAAACACCAATTCATCATTGGTGTAAGGTAAAGACTTTTGTACATGAAGGGATACCCCTTATTCATGTAATGAGAGGGTCACTATTGTGAAGAAGATACCACTTTTCCCTAACTAGGTCTGTAGATTTACTGCAAACAAATTAAATTATATATATATATAATATAATATATATAAAATATATATATTTTAGGTAGACATTGACAAGCTGATTCTGGTTTTTATATGGATATATAGTGGATCAAGAATAGCCAGACACACCTAAAGAAAAAGGCAAAATGAGAAGGCTTGCTGTACTAGATATCAAGTTTAATTAAGATAGTATAGTGCTGCTCTAAGGAAAAGTAAATCAGAAACAGATCTACTTTTGTAGGGACACTTGATTTATAACAAAGGTGATGACGTATAGTGGTTGGGCAAGGTGCTGATTTAATTGTATACACATGTTGAAATAGATAAACTCTGACCCATATTTAACTTCATACATAGAGATTAATTTCAGGTGGATGTTAGTTCTAAATATGATAGGCTTCTAGATAATAATACAGTTTATCATCCTTATGACCTTTAAGAATAGGAAAAGATTTGTTTAAAAATATGGAAAAAGCAGCCGGGCGTGTTGTCTCACGCCTGTAATCCCTGCACTTTGGGAGGCCGAGGCAGGTGAATCGCTTGAGACCAGGAGTCTGGCCAATATGGTGAAACCTTGTCACTACTAAAAATACAAAAATCAATCAGGGGTGGTGGCACGTGCCTGTGCTCACAGGTACTTGGGAAGCTGAGGCACGAGAATCGCTTTAACCCAAAAGGTGGAGTTTGCACTCCAGCCTGGGTGACAGTGAGACTCCATCTCAAAAAAAAAAAAAAAAAAATGGAGCAAAAGGATTTCTATATGCTATTGGGAAACTAAATTTGTACCACTACTTTGGAAAACAGTTTGGTTGTTATTATAGAAAGTCATGTATGTGTGTACCAAGAGACAAGCAAAAATGTTTATGGCATCATTTGTAGCTTTCCAAAACTGTGAACTGGCCAAATACCCAGTAACTAGTAGAAGTGGAATGAATAAATTGACATATTTATATAGTGGAATACTACACAGTAGTGAAAAATAAATTAGCATTACATGCAACATTGTGAATAAATCTAAGTAATGTTCGACAAGAGAAGCTCCACTCAAGAAGTATTCACACTGCATAATTTCATTAAGATAGTGTGGAAACATAGTCAATATTGAGCCATAGTGTTCAGGATAGAGGTTACCTCTTAGGATAGAACAGGTGGTGACTAGCAGGGGAAGACTTTTTACACAGAACGTGGGACTTTCCCTCACTGGCTCTCTCCAGGATTCCCCTCACATTTTCCAGTGGTTGTGGTTGCCATATTGCATGTATTTGTCACGTCTTCATAGTCTCCTCTGGTGTATGACAGTTCCTCGTTCTTCCTTTGTCTTTCTTGGACGTGATACTTTTGAAGAGCCTATATTGCATGTCAATTATTTGTTGAATATTCCTCAATTTGGATTTTTCTCATGATTGGATTTAATTTGTGCAGATTTTTGGCAATAATGTTATAGAATGATGTAGTTATCTTGTATGAAATCAGGGATAGATGATATTGATGCTAACTTTGATTGGTTAGTTATGTGCCATCTACCAGATTTTTTCACTGTAATGTTGTTTTCCCCTTTGAAGTTAATAAGAATCTTACTGGGAGAACCTTTTTTTTATTTGCAGTATCCTGTTTTTCATCGTAGTATTTTAGACTCCATCAATAATTCTTGCCTGCAATGTTTATCTCTGTGGTGTTTGTCTAATAGTGATTTTCTATTTCTATCTTTTTTTCCAATATTTATTAACTGGTTTTCTACTGTAAGGAAGATCTGTCCCCTCTCCCCTATTTATTTATATCAATGTAGACTCATGGGTACTTATTTAAATCTATTAGTTTTAATGCTTTACTCTCACTATTTATTTTATTGCTCAGATTGTCCCAGATGTAGCCAGTGAGATCCTCCTAGTTGTCTTGATGTTCCTTCAACACACTCCCATAATTTTTTGATCATTTTCTTATTTTCTGGCATCACAAGATATTCCAGCCTCTAATTGTGTTTTTCCTATCCCAGAATTGGAATAAGTTATTTTTCCCTGAAGCGCTTGTTTTTTTTTTTTTTTTATTGGAAGATGGTGTTTAGAAATCAAAACTTGGGCCAGACACAGTGGTTCATGACTGTAATCTCAGCACTTTGAGAGGCCAAGGTGGACAGATTGCTTGACAAGGTCAGGAGTTTGAGACCAGCCTGGGCAACATGGCAAAACCCCATCTCTACAAAAATTAGCAGGCATGGTGGCACACACCTGTGGTCTCAGCTACTCAGGAGACTGAGGTGGAAGGATGGCTTGAGGTTGCAGTGAGCCAAGATCACGCAATTGCAATCCAGCCTGAGCAACCAGACAAAAAAACTGTCTCAAAAAACAAAAACAAAAAAAAAAAACGGCCAGTCATGGTGGTTCATGCCTGTAATCCCAGCACTTTGAGAGGCTGAGGCAGGTTGGTCATAAGGGAGGTCAGGAGTTCTACACCAGCCTGACCAACATGGTAAAACCCTGTCTCTACCAAAAATACAAAAATAAACTGGGCACGGTAGTGCATTCCTGTAATCCCAGCTATTCAGGAGGCTGAGACAGAAGAATTGCTTGAACCTGGGAGGCAGAGGTTACAGTGAGCCAAGATGTCATGCCACTGCACTCCAGCCTGGGTAACAGAATGAGACTCCATCTCAGAAAAAGAAAAAAGAGATCAAAATTTGGGCACTAAATTTGTTTATTCTACTGGATGTCATTATTTATAGTTCCTCTCAATTCACAGAGTTGGGAATACATGTGTATGGTTGTGTCCATCTCTGCTATTTATTCATTTCTCTATCCATCCATCCATCCATCCATCCATCCATCTGCCTGTCTATATGTCTATCTCTCTTTACCTATCTACCAATAAATCATGTCCTTATTCAGATACATCTGATTCCAGTCCAACACCACATGTTCCCTTTGCTTATTTGTCACTTCTTTCTCCTATAGTGAGAAACTTGGCTCTTATTATTCACAGTATATTTATTTAATGTTAGTATACACATAAAATATTAATAGTTCTACATTTGCTAACCCAGACCTTTGTGACCATATAATGTTTCATCTAAATTAGAACAGTTTTGAGAGGGAAAGGGAGCATGTTATTATTATTCAAGAATAATTGGTAGAAACATAGACTTTTAGGGAAACTAGGAACTGTGGCTCCCTGTATATGGTACATATTGTACTAATTTATTATCGTTACAGTTTATTTTTGTCTTTTCACTTATCTAGCTTTATAAATTTCCTGTTGAGTGATGCAGAAATTATTGTTGAAAACAATGTGTTGAAAGCTATTAGTATGGTGACTAGTAATTTATATCCTTAATAGGAAGCATTTTCTGTAATCATAATAGACTGCTTTGGTGAAAATACTGAGTTCCTTCATTGTCATACGGAACAGAGCAGCATTGCTATTCGTTTGTTTTGTCTGGGTTACTTCTGTGAGTTAGAATTGGAATTTCTCAGGTTTCCCTTGAGATTTTATTGTATTTAGTGCTTCAGAATTAAGTCTTAAAACAGAACATTAGTTAAAGAAATACTCATTTAAGCTACTTGTCTGGTGCTTAATAACATTTCCCTGTTAAGGTGGACACACGTTTGCAAAATGGATTTGCTCCTGGGATGAAGCTGGAGGTGGCTGTGAGAACAGATCCTGAAACCTACTGGGTTGCTACCATCATTACCACCTGTGAGCAGTTGCTCCTTCTCCGCTATGATGGCTATGGGGAAGATCGGAGAGCAGATTTCTGGTGTGACATCCGGAAAGCTGATCTCTACCCCATTGGGTGGTGTGAGCAGAATAAGAAGACCCTCGAAGCCCCAGAAGGTAATGAAATACTTCCTATCAAGATGTGACATGAAAAAATAGAAAACAAGAAAATAAGAACAACAACAAAAAAAGATGTGACATGATTTTGCTGTAAGAAAATTTGGATTGTCCACAGTCTTGATGCTTTCAGTCTCTTGAGCATATAGGTTTACCCAGCTTTTCTAGGTTAGCATTTTGAGTGAAAATATTTATAAGGAATAATACACATTTCCCTGTCCTTTAAAATTATTTTATTTGCTCCATAAAGCCTCAGGTTTTTATGATGCTCATCGGGAACACCAGCTGCTTATCATCCTCTCAGACTGTGAGGTTCTCTGAGTTTGAGATTTGTAGGTCCGGTTGTTTTTAAGCCCATTGGGCCAGACTGATAGGCTGTTGATTTTCTTTTCTGTTTTTATTGTCCTTTTTCCTCATACCCTCAAGCAATGTGGTAACTAGGAACTCTTGAAATGAACCAACTCAAGCACCATTTCAGAAGGATTAAAAACCAAATTAAGCACAAGAGAGACAATAAAGGCCAAAGAAAGAGAAGGGTAAGATAAATGTGGGGAAAGATAAGAAGACTGCACATTTAAGAAAATACCTGAGTTGGCTGGGCGAGATGGCTCACGTCTGTTACCCCAGCACTTTTGGAGGCTGAGGCAGGCAGATCACGAGCTCAAGGGATCGAGACCAGCCTGGCCAACACGGTGAAACCTTGTCTCTACTAAGAATACAAAAATTACCCGGGTGTGGTGGTGTACGCCTGTAGTCCCCAGCTACTTGGGAGGCTGAGGTAGGAGAATCGCTTGAACCTGGGAGGCAGAGGATACAGCGAACCGAGGTCATACCACTGTACTCCAGTCTGGGGCACAGAGTGAGACTGTCTCAAAAAAAAAATAATAATAACCCAGACTTTTGGTATTTTTCTTTTAATTTCTTACTTTGATATAATTTCAGATTTATTAAAAAGTTATGAAAGTCATATGGAAAATTATTGGAGACTTTCTGCCAAGTTTCTCCAAATGTTAATGTTGACATATATTACGTTTACTTTATCTTGTCTCCACTGCTTACGTATGTTCTTTTAATTAACCATGTGAGAGTCAGTTTTAGACATGATGCCTTTTTATTCAAAAATACTGTATGTATTTCTAAAAACAAGGTATTCATGTTACAGTAAAATATGAAAATCAAGAAATTAACTTTGATACAGATAGTACTCTGTTTAATCTACAGATAGTATTCAGTTAATCTACAGATTATATTCGGTTTTTAAAAAGGGAACATTGTTTAATAAACATGGTCTTATCTTTATATCACTTTCTAGTATTTTTATTTTTATTTTTCTCAGGCAGGGTCTTGCTATATCACCCAGGCTGGTCTCCAGTTCTTGGGCTCAAGTGATTATCCTGCCTCAGCCTCCCGAATGCCTGGCACCACAGCATGAGCCATTATGCCTGGCCCTTATTCAGTTTTTACCAGCTGTTCCAATAACATTTAAAATAATTCTGTTCTACTTTATTTTTTTGAGACAGGGTCTCTCTCTGTCACCCAGTCTGGAGTGCAGTGGCATGATCCTAGCTCACTGTGGCCTTGAACTCCTGGGCTCAAGCGATTCTCCCACCTCAGTCCCACCCAGTAGCTGGGTCTACAGGTGTGTGTCGGCATAACCAGCTAATTTTTAAACTTTTTTTTTTCTGTAGAGATAGAGTTTCACTGTGTTGCCCAGGCCAGTCTTGAACTCCTGGCCTTAAGTATTCCTCCTTCCAAAGTGTTGGGATTACAGGCATGAACCACCATACCTGGCCCAATAATTTTTTTTTTTTTTTTGATACAGAGTCTTGCTTTGTCGCCCAGGCTGGAGTGCAGTGGCACAATCTCAGCTCACTGCAACCTCTCTCTCCTGGGTTCAAGCAATTCTCCTGCCTCAGCCTCCCAAGTAGCTGGGATTATAGGCACTCACCACCCTGCCCAGCTAATTTTTTGCATTTTTAGTAGAGACAGAGTTTTGCTATGTTGGCCAGGCTGGTCTCAAACTCCTGACCTCAGGTGATCTGCCTGCCTCCGCCTCCAAAAGTACTGAGATTACAGATGTTAGCCACTGCACCTGGCCAATAACATTTTTTTAACTAAAGAAAAATCCCAGATCATGCGTTACATTTAGTTGTCATGTCTTATAAGTTTCCTGTAATATGGAACAGTTCCTCAGGCTTTCGTCTTTCATGACTTTGATATTTCAAAAGGTACAGGCCAGTTTTCCCAATGTTCATTCTGTCCTGGTCCCAATAATGTTGACTATGGTCTGTTTCTTTTCCTGGTCCAAGATTCCTATCTAGAATCACATTGCATTTAGTTGTAGTGTCTCTCTAGTTTTCTTAACCTTTCTCTATCTTTTTTGAACTTGACATTTTTGAAGAGTACAGCCCAGTCATTCTGTCAGATTTTCTACAGTTTGGGCTGATGCTTCCTTACATTTAGGCTGTTCACTTTTGGTAGGAAAAATGCAAAAGCTGTGCCCTTCCAGTGCATGATATCAGAAGACACATACTAACGATTTTTCTTATTACTGGCAAAATTAACTTCCATCACTCGATTAGGTTCATATATGCTAGGTTTTTTCGTTGTAAAGGTATTATTTTATGCTTTTTAGTAAGTGTCTTGTTGGAAGATACTTGGAGATTATGAAACTATCCCATTACTCTCGATGATTTCACCCACTGTTTTTAGTATCCATTCATAAATTTTATCTGAAACAATTGTTATTCCAGTAATTACCAAGTGGTGTTTTTAAAAATTTCTTCTACATTTCTTAATTGGCTTTTTACTATAGAAAGAGCTTCCCCCTTTCCACCATTTATATATGTATGTGTATATTTAGCTATGCATACCAGTGTACACTCATGATTCTGATTTTATTTAATGGGTTATAATCCTTTACTGTCATTATTTCTTTTGATGCTGAAACTGTCCTAGATTTGGTGAGTGGGTACCCCTTCAGGCTGGCTACTGTGTTCTTTTAATATGTCCTTATTATTCTTTGAGCAGTTTCTTATTTTTTGGCTCAAGACGCATTTTCCTGTCTCATCCCTGAAATCAGCCATTTCTCCAAGAAGTCTTTTAGTGAAGAGTGGTATTTAGAAATGAAGATCTGAGTGTTAGGATTCTGGGATGTCTATGGGCTTCTCCTTTGTGAAAGTTTTTTACTTTGTGAGAAACAATAGAAGAGGGAGCTCTAGAGACCTGAAGACACCTGGCCTACCATCTCATCCTAAGTGTGTAGCAAAATGCATCTCATTTAAATGTAAATAATAGAAAAGGGTTTCAGTTGAATCTCATAAAAGATTATTATAGTGAAAAAAGAATAGAAACAACCACAGAAGAGGTGAACATTGTGTCAGATAGAAACATTTCAAAATAAGCTAACAGAAAAGTATTAATAATAGAAACAGTGAAAAAACTGTAAATTACATTCAGAAATGAAAGGATTGGAAAAGGGAAGATGTGAAAAGAGAAAAAGTAGAACTTAGGCAAGAACTGGAAATAAAAGAATATTGGAAATGAAGACGCTAAGTTGAAAGGAACACAGGAATGAATCAGAACCATGGATAGTGTTGGAAGAGAAAAGATTTTTAAAAAAGGAAAGAAATTATAAAAATCAAACAAAGAAAAAGGACTTGAGAAACACCTTATACAGCTAGGTAAAAATGATTTAACATATCTGAAGTAGAAGTCCTAGAAGAAGAAAACTGAAACAATGAAACAATAAAATCATATAAACTATAATTTTGGTAAACTTTGTTTGTTGAGACAGAGTGCAGTGATGTGATCTTGGCTTATTGCAACCTCTGCCTCCCGGGTTTAAGCAGTTCTCCCTTAGCCTCCCGAGTAACTGGGACTACAGGCACATGCCACCATGCCCAGCTAGTATTTTTTTTTTTAAAGAAAGAAAAAGAGAAAAGAAGAAAGAAAGAGCGAAAGAAAGAAAAAAAAAGAAGAAAGAAAGAGGAAGAGAGAGAGGGAGAGATAACGGGATTCTTGTTCTATTGCCCAGGCTAGAATGCAGTCTAAAAATGGGTATTAAAAACCTATTTTATGCCAATAATTGTACTTAACAATGGAGACAGGAAGGAATAAGGAATGAAAATAACAAATAAGCAGCCAACCAG